>VDFB02350248.1:71805-183748 GCA_007258455.2 Sequoia sempervirens
AGAAATATTAGAGGAGGATACAGTTAAATTTTTAGAGTAATTGAAGCAGAAATAATTTATTTATTGGGAAATTAGGGTTCTCAAAAAATTAGCTCTCAAGGCTACAAATCACCTAATTTTTGGGATATTTTTCTATTGGAGTGTGACCTAGGCCTTGGTAAGTCACAATGAACTTTTCAGATTATTTTGAATTTATTTGTGTGATTTATTGCAAAATTATCTTTCGAGACCTTTACAACAAAAAGTAGCCACAAAAAAGAAGAAAAAAAAAGGAACAAGAAGTAGAACAAGAGAAAGAGAAAGAGAAAGAGAAAGAGAAAGAGAAAGAGAAAGAGAAAGAGAAAGAGAAAGAGCAAGAGCAAGACAAGAGCAAGAACAAGAACAAGAACAAGAAGTAGCAGTAGAAGAAGAACAAGAAGTACAAAAGAGAAAGAGAAAGAACAAGAACAAGAGCAAGAGCAAGACAAGAGTAGGAACAAGAAGCAATAGTAGAAAAAGAAAAAGTTAGCATTGAGGATAATTCTTTTGTAAAGAGAAGGGCAATGTTATGCTCTTACCCCTATAGTGTGTATCAGGTTATGAATAGTCAACCTGTGGCTATCTTAACTCTTAATTAAGTCATATTATCATTATTATATTGTTATTTAGTTATTTAGGTCGGCCTAAGACTTATATAGGGCTATCTAAGTTGGCCTAGATGATACCCTAGGCATAAATAGGTATATATAGGAGGTAGTGAGTCTTATTTCATCATCATATTGTGAATTGTGTTCTCATTGGAGATATTTGGAGGTTGCCCCCTCGAAGTGGCTTGTTATTCTCAGTTATTATTCAGTATTTGAAGCATATTTTCTATCATATTCTTCTATTGTGCAAGTTATTTCATTACATTCCCTTTCCAATATGAGACTCAACAATACCTGTGTCTATTTCCAAAATAGTTTCATATAGAGACAATGCATCCATAAAGTTGTTCCTTGATCAAAGAATATTGGCATATGAAAGTGCATCCTTTCCTTGAAACTTTCTAAGAGGAGAATCAACAGGAAAAGGAGAGGCAAGACTAGAACAAGAACTAATAGTATTCACTGAATGAGTCATTGTTCCATCAAGTGCTTTATGCAAGTGCTCATTATTATTGCTAGTTGGATCTTGTTGATCCCTTAACACTATTCACTACTAGGATCTGGAGATGACTGATTTGGGATTATGTCCATGCCATAACTGGACAAATTTGACTCCTCAATGGTACATTCCTTGCTTCTTATATAATGCTACCACATAGATGTGTATTGTAAACACAAAAATCCAAATTACATACTAAATTAAGAAAGACTGACACAAGAAAGCCAATTTAAGCTCAAAATCACTAACATAATAAGCAGCAAAAGAGCATGCATGTGGAACAAAATCCCACCACAAGGATATGCTAATATCATAAAACTTAATACATTATGAATATCACCCCTTAGACACAATTTTTGTACCAATGTAAAATTCAAACAATAGGGCTAGCATCGATATTCCCTCAAGTTACAAACTTAAACTACAAAGCTAATGATTAAGAACTTCCAATTTAAGCACAAAAACCAAACCAAAAACTGTTGTTATGACTATAACAACATAAAATTCAAACGTCATCCAGTATCCACCAGTTCTCACTAACAATCCCCTTGACATACTACAACTTACAAACGTTAATTACAAAGAAAATCATATAGAAATCCGAATTTAAGTTCAAACCCCAAACAATGCATTGTCTTTGTAATTGTATCAATGTAAAATTTAGATAGGGACCATCAACCTTAGTGTTGAATATCCCTTCAACATAATATAACCTGAAAACTCATAGTAGAGAATTGAAAAACAAACAAAAAATCCCCAAGTTGCGCTCAAAACCAAACCCTGTTTTTGCATCAATAGAAGATTAAAAAAGCTACCATAAGCACCTATACCAAATATCTCCAAGGTTTAAAAATAACTTATAAACTCACTAGAAATATGATGGTACAAAAACCCCAATTTTATCTTGAGACCTAAAATAGTAATGTAAAGTTTAAATGATAACCACAAGCCCTTGTACTAAAAATCCCCTCAATATAACTTGCAAACTTATAACATAAATCTAGTGATACATAAACATCAATTTAAGCTCAAAAACCAAACCATTTTTTATTTTGCATCAATGTAAGACTCAAATGATATTAAATAATGATCATCCCTGGCACTGAAACTGGTCACAACTTACATTACAAAATAATGATAGAAACCACACTTTAATCTCAAAACCCTACAAGACACTATTTGTGCATCATGTGAAATTTGAACAGCATCTAATCCCTCCACATAATATATCTTAAGTATTTTAAGTAGGAAAATAATGATGCATAAACCCCAATCTCAGCTCAAAACCCGAACTACACATAGCTTTTGCATCAATGTATGATTCAAACACCATCCACCAGCCTTGGAATCCCTACTATGGAGCATAACTTAACAAACTGAAACTAACAAGTTATTGACATGAAAACCCCAGTTGAAGCTCAAAATCCAACTAGACCTTATCTTAATGTAAGATTCAAACAGTAACCATAATCCCTAGTGCTGAAAATTCCCTCCACATAGCATAATTTACAAACATAAACCATAAATCCAATGATACAAACCTCAATCTAAGCACAAAACCCAAACTAGACCCTATTTTTGCACGAATATATTATTCAAACAGTAACCACAAAACCTAATACAAAATCCCTTAAATATAACAGTGAAGGGCAGATGAAGGCCAAATGCATGGCCTCTCACATATTGTAATGGCAGAAATGTGGACTCGATCAAGAAACATCATCTCCATAATGGATCAATGGTGCATGCCAATAATACCCGTAAGTGGTGCTGCAATTCTGTTTTGAAACAGATGGTTTGCTAGGCTTTGAAGGGCTTTGTCAAAGGATTTTTGAAATTTTAACAAACTGGAATTAGGGTTAACCAAATAAAAATGAAGAAAGGGAATATTATAGTGAAATGGAAAACATGAAAAAGGCAAAGCTAGTCATTTCCTAATGTTCAACAACAGCAGTTTTTATTGTAACTTTTATTTTCCATACACCATAGGGAAAAAATAATAATCACTATTAGTTTCTGCAACCTCCCTGCCATGTTAATTTCTTCCTCATCATTTTCATTGTACGTCCTTACAATACAAAAAAATTGCTTACCATTCCATAAAAATCACATAGTAACCATCACACCTCAAACAATTCATGGCAAAGAAATGCCCAAAAAATATTCATCAAATTACTTTCTTCAAGACAAAAATACCCACTTCTAATTTGTTGTTAAAGACAACTGTTGATAACCAGTTAAACAATACTGATTACAATAGTATTAATAATATCAAGTTTCCACAATCCATATTATAGTTCAGTATTGTTTCTGGATTTGATGTGTTGGAATTTTTTGCATCAACATTTTGGATCACACTCCATGATCCATCATCAGGATGGTAGAGAGAAAGAGGAGAAAAATTCCAACACAGTCAAATCCATCCTAATGATGGATCACGGAGTGTGATCTGAAACATTGATGCAAAAAATTCCAACACAGTCAAATCCAGAAACAATACTGATCTACAATAGTATTGTCTAACAATAAATACTAACAAGTGCTAAAAAGTGCATGCATTCCAGCACCACATGCTATCAACATTGAAAAGGAGAAAATAATCGATGGTAATATAATTGCATATATTCTATGAACTTCATTGCCTTCAATTTCCAATGCTTTATGAAATTGAATTGAGCTTAATACAAAATTGGAAATATGTAAGAACAAAATAAAAACAATCAAAATACTATTTAAAGTGTTGCCATGAAATGGAACGGCCCTGCCAATGAAGTCTATTAATACAAGTTTTATCTTTTGTTTTTTCCACCTTCTGGAAAATAGCTGTAACTTTTTCATGTTATCAATTGCACTAAAAAAATAAATAACCTCTTCATTTTTGCTGCTAACTGTCACAAGTAGTGATGCAACTGATGGTGATATTAATGCTGGGACTGGGGCTCAGAGTATCTCAACATTTAAGATTATCTCTAATTACATCCTTTAAAACTCATGAAATAAAGGGACTGGATTGAGAAGATATTTGTACATGTAACCAGCAGTCTTCAAAATGATGACAAAAATCCTTTCTTTCTTGTAAATTGGCAGTTCTTGAGAAATAATAGTAGATAGAATCATAGAACAAATAGTTCAGTTCTCTGCAATTTGCAATTATTTTAGATAAACTGAGAGTATTTGAGGTTTTGTGCTAATTTATTGTTTTTGTAAAACCAAAATGTGTGAAATTTACACAAACAGCTCTGCATGTTAATATATTGGCATTTAGGTCTGGCTCTTTTATTCCTATTGATATCATTAAATCCTGTCGTGCAGTAATATAAAGTTGAACTAGTGCCGGTGGTCATAGGAGGTGAAGCAATCAGTAAATGTGGAGCAACTAGAACTAAGAATATTGTACCCAACTAAAGGTTCTGGTTGTTGAGAAAGGAAAGTCTTTGACTAAGGTTAGAGCAGATCAAATCCTTTGTTTTTCTCTGGATAAGAGTAATAAATAATGTTGAGCTGAATTTAGGTCTCAGAATAATTTTTGTGACAGCTAGATTAAATAAAGTTGTGCATACTTAACCATTTACTGTGCAACCAATCAGAATCATTTCCGTATTTGTATGCTGATTCGTGCTTACTTGTCTGATCCTTAAACAATGACAGCAAAATAGAAGGCAATCAGTAAATGCAAAACTGAATTAATTGATTTCATAAAATGAAGTTGTTGAGAAAGTATGAATTTGATTTTCTTGGTAAATTAGTTGTTTTTAGGTCAAAATGTATTCACAACAGCATGTCAGATTAAGTCCCGCATCTATTCTAGGGAGAGCTTCTCTAATAATATTACAAGTGAACAATTCAAAATTTACCATTTAGTTTTGCGTTGCATGAAAATGGAAATAAAAAGATTAAGAAAATTTGCATTTTTATCTAAAATTCTAAATAAACTCAGAGTTCAGAGAACCATACAAAAGAGGGAAATATAGGATGAATATGGTCAGTAAAAATCCTTTCACATTTTTTTAGGACTCTTTTAAGTTATCCTTTCTAAAGTTGTTACATAACCAGCACCTGCTTTTTAAGTCATTTTGGAAACATATTACACATTGATGACAATAAAATAAATCCAGTATGTTGATCCCACTTTATGAAATGGCAATCTTAAGTGGTGAGTCATCATTGGAAGAATAGGACCTATCATCTTTAGTCAAGATAATTGGCTTAACCTTATCTGCATCTTTCTTTAATGTTTAAGTGAGCTTGTAATGAAAGTCTGGAAGCATTCATAAAGAGCATTGAAGTTTATGACATACCAGGAAATGTTGGAAATTCAAAGTATGGAAAACAATGATTCAAATAAGAGGGAATGTCTCAGAAGTCTGAAAATTCTGATAAAGGGCACTGAAGTTTATCACATACAAGGTAAAGTTGGGAAATCGGAGGTTGGAAGACGATACAATGAGCAGGGATCTTAGAAGTCCAAAAGTTGCAATAAAGGACAAATTAAAAGTCGAAATCAGAAAAGTCGGGACTTCGAGACATAGAAGACATCTAACAAATTTTTGAAAACCCCAATAAGGTACATTTGGGGGACATTTTGTAGACATAATTGGGAAAATTGGAGTCATCTCATGTGTAAAGAACTTCTGATTTCTCTAACAAAGAAACAACCAAGGAAAAATCAATGAAAACATAAGAAATTTTGACAGAAGGGAACAAAGACCATGTTCACAACTTAAACAAATTTAAAATTTTAGAAATAAATTTAATCATTAAATTTTTGAAAATCCCTGGTACTTCAAAATAAAGACATGCTTGTTATTGGAACTTGCTGTAAAGGAATTGTAGTCTCCAAAATAATGTCTTCACTGTGGGTCGTGCAACCAACCATTTGAAAGGTGCATGGTTCCTTGTAGTTAGAATCATGAAAATCATGTAGAGATGGTGGCGAAGGACAATCACCAATTTCTTTGAAAACTTGGGGAAATAAAGGCAACAAGCTTGGTTGTGTAGATGAAACCAAATTGTTAGGTGAAACCTTTATCGAGTTGTTGTACTGGTTTATTGGAGGTTTGATCAATAACTAGAAAGTGCCCATCATCTGCCGCATAATTTGGAGTTGAAATGCCCCCCATTGAGGCTGCTGGTTGTATAGCTCTTGGGTGAGCAACTGCACTAAATCAGGACCTACTTGGACTATCCTTAAAATATAAAGTACAATGATACAATTCAAATACAAACTAACAAGCCATTGCTCTTACAAGAATGTCACAAGTAACAACCTTAGTTGGTGGTTCCCAAACCAGATCTAATATTACACTGTCATTTAGTGTTCCTAGTTGTTTACAGACTTTTTATTTATTTATTTTTTGTACTGAGTATAGAGAAATCAACAGTATTACATCATCTTTACATATCAAGTATTTGGCTAAGATATACCTACAGATCTACCCTGTCATTGACAGCATATACATATTTACATACTGTTTTCAGCAGATTACCAGGTGTGTACCTTGCAAAGTCCTTTACATCAAAATTATATATCAGATATCTATATGCATATTACAATATACAAAAAGTATCAACATCTGTAATTAACATATTTTGAGTCTGCTGTTTCCTGCTGTAGATCTCCAACCAGCCAAAGTCTCTACTGCCATTTGCTCCTCTGCTGAAATGTCTTCCATTGATATGTTGCTTCTATGTATTTCAGATGTTTGAGTGTTTGGCTCCTTCTTATTGCTCTCTGCTTTTTCCTTTAGTTCTTTTTGGAAATCATGCAATGCTTTCATGAAGACTTCAATGTTGGGTGGCCTCCCTGCCATGTCTGCCCGTACCTGGCCTCCTGCAAATTGACATTGATTGTGCGATCTTCCAGGAATTTCCAGAATTTTCCCTTGGAAATCTCTAAGGTAATGACCACCAACATAGCAACATTATGAACTGTGAGTCTCTTAAAAGACTCAGTAAGCACCCTTCTATTCCTTTTATAAATGTCTTCGTTCCTAGCCTTCCAAATGGCCCAAAGAATTTCAGAGGATAAGCAGATCCAAAAAAGAGAAAGATCTTTATTCATTTTAACATCTAAATCCAATAGAATTTTTCCTGGCTGGTTTCATTATTGTTCCCCAATATATTTTGATTATCACATAATAATTTCCAGATATCTTTAGCAAACATACATTCAAGGAAGATATGCTTGATTGATTCAGGCACTCTGCAGATATTACATATATCAATTTCATTAGATTTTGTCTTATATGGCAGTCTTTGCATTAGCAACAACCACCTAAAGTAGGCCTTTTTAGGCTCCACCACCTGTGAACAGTTCTTTCTGAAGATTTTTGACCATTGATTCTTAGTTAGATTTAAACCCCGTGCTATATCAACATGTTCTGTGATGTCATACTGTTCAGTTAAAAAACTATAGATGGATTTGGCATTTAGTTTCATTAGTGAGCTACCATCATTCCAATGAAATTCTTGATATTGTAATTCATTATTTTGGACTTCTATTGGAAACTGAAAGTCTTTACAAGCCTCTTTCAGTACTGTGTAAGTTCTCAGATTACTTTGTGGTAGATTATATTCAGTGCTTAATTCATCCCAACTTTTAAGGTTGCCATTTACCAAAATGTCACTGAAGAGTTTGATACCTTTTTGAGCCCAGCATTTGGCCGAGCATCCTTGAATTAGGGGCAGGGGCTTGCCTCTATGCTCCAGGTTCCACCAAATAGATCTGTGAGCCAGAATAATGCTATTATTACACTTGGTGAAGTGGCAATTGGTGATGTTTTTCTTTACATGCTCCCATGCCTTCCAAATAGTTTTATACACATTTGAGCCTGCAAGGGATATAAAGAGAGGGTTGCTGAGGAGATCACACAAGGGGAGAAGTTTCTAGGATTTAGCCTGCTTGGGAACTGAGTTTTGGATATTCTGCCTTATGAGGATCTTCCAAGGCTCCTCCCCATCTAGTGCTCTGACATATCCCCCCTCCAAATGGATAATTGCTAACTAAAAACTACCTGTGTGTTTGCTTGGGGTTTCATAGTTTTTGTTTTGTTTTGAGTTTTTGATGAAGAGTTTGCTAGGAAATGCAGCATAAAATATATAAACAAATTGCAGAATTAAGAGATACTCAAGCAAATAACTTATACTATCAATTCAGATTTTTTATTCATTGCTTGGTAAATACATTGCAATTCATACCTGTGAACCAGTGGCACAATATGCAAGTCTGAAAACACCTTGACCAACAACTATAATGACCACCAAATTGAACGCCTGTCTTATCTGGTTGAAAGCCATGCCTAGAAATTGCAGCCAATGATCTGATTGCTCAAGATTCCTTAAATGATAAAGGTTTGCAGATTGAAACTTAGGCGTTTCTCCTTCTAGAAGACCCATGTGGCTGTTATGAAGAGTACAGCCAGCAATTAAAGATGGTACGGCCTGCCTAATGAAAACCACGTGCTAACAATGAAGGGTGCAAACAACAATAAAATGTCAATCAACAATAATAACCTTGAATGAAATTCTGATCTGCACACAATCTTCTGAATAAACCCCTATAAATCAACTCCTGTAAGCACAATTGTGACTCGTGTGTAGCCACCTGAAGAGCAAACCTTGGGTGGTATTTCACACCTATAGAATGCTTAAGTTTGAGAGAAATCACATTCTCCAAGATCAAATTTGCAGCGAAAACCCTTGTTTCTTCTCACAACCAAAATCTCTTGAATTTGCAAAGTGTCGAATGAATGAATAAGAATGCTTTTCCAAAAACTTTTATATCCTCTCCAAAAAGCCACGACCCTCTTAGGCTTTTTAATCATTTAATATATTAAAATATATTTTCTTTTGATGTCTCCTAAGTTACCGATTCGTTTTTGGATTTGGGTACGGGTACGCGAATCCGGTACGGGATTCGGTCAAAAAAAAATTTGGGGTTGGGTACGGCTTGGGTACGGCAATACAAAAAACATATAAAAATAAAAAATATATACTTATTTGCAGCAATAATTAAGTTCAGAATACACCACCATATTAATAGTCTAATAACATAGCAAAAATACATCACCACTTTCATAGTCACTAAGTCAAATATTAAAATATTAGTGATTACTCGAATGTCATGATATAAAATTATAAATTAAAGTTCAAACATAAAATGTCAAGTGTTTACAATCAGCCATTATTGATCATTGATCAATCTGAATCATATGGGTCATCAAACAAATGTAGCATCTGATCTGATATTATTTCTGTGTGTGGGCAATTAGATCTGGGTTCCATTTACTGTGTGTGCTATTGTATTCTGAATGTTCACTCTACAGTCCTGTGCTTAGTTCCATAACTGGTGAACTTATATCGATTAAGTAATAAGGCTAATTTTGTCGTGAGATTCAATTCAGATCTGGGTAGGCATCAGTTTCCATTGTTAGATCTTCAACATATCAGTGCTTGGTATATTTCATTCAAAGACTTGGTGGTCTGTGTAAATTCTGATTGAATATTAGCATTCTGTGTATTTTCTGATTGAACATTATTATTCTGTAGACCTGAGAATAATTGCTGGGTGCAAGTATTTTGTATGTTTGATATCTTGGAATTCTTTTGAGAAGCATTTACCAGTTTACTTAAATTTGAAAGGGGTTATGAACAATTGTTATTTGGACTGTATATGCATAAATTCGTGGAACAGACATAAGTTTATAAGTGCAGATTTGTGACTGGCTTCTTACAATAACACCAAAGATATTATAACCTAGTTGATTTCTCAAGCACGTTGAAATCCTTTAATGCTCATAGTATGTGATGTGTTCATGGTTCAATTCATAGATTATTTGCAAGAATCTATTTGTTCATTATTTTTGGCAAATTATTGAGCAAATAGATTCTTAGAAGTCAACTGTTGGTCAAAAAAAAAAATTTAAAATGCAAAAAAGCGAACTTTTTCCACATCCTGGGCATTTTGATGCCTAGATTCGTCGTGGATTCGTCATGGATTCTTCATGGCGTATCCTGGTCGAATCCACAGTGGCAAATCGAATCCAAGGCGAATCCACAGAGCGAATTTCGAATCCTGCCCGAATTTGTATCGTACTGTACCCGAATTGCGAATCTGGTACTAATCGAATCGTATCCAGAGGCTACAGGTGGCGAATCGGTAACTTAGGATGTCTCCAATCAAATAATATAATAAATCACTTAAGTGTGGCGCCCCTCATAAATGCTTTTTAAATATTGACCACATGATTATAAAAAACCATATATTATGAAGGCCAATTCATTAAAGCACTTTATATTTAATTATTATTAAAGTTAATGCTTTAATAATAATCAATTAATCATAACTCCATAAATATTCATCGTCAACCAATTCTGCCAACACCACGATGTTACCCACTTAACCTACTGCTCAACTGGATGGTTTACTATAAATAGTAAGGTTGGACTCAAGCATCTAAAAGACTTACTAAAAATAGTGAGTACAAACAGAGCCCGAAACACCTGAAGAAGGTCGTCTCTGAATAAGCCCAAGAATTGGAGAAGAAAACACCATAAACTGCCATTTGAAGAACTAGATAACTCCCACACAAGGCCCTCTCAACACCAACATTAGCCTACGAGGACCAAATGATAGGCTAATCTGTCAAACACTGAAGCTAGCTAAAAAGGGGACATTATAGTTCGCACTCCCTGAAATTGCTTGACCCCAAGCAATCTCAACTGAAGAAAGAACACAACACCTAGATCCCAAAGGAAGAACTGTGGTTTGTCCCTCTTACTTCCAGATAAGTCTTGTTGCATTAGTCTCAACAGAACAAATATATCATGTTGACCAAGATCATCCCTTATAACATGTGACCCAAAATCATGATCATCCTTTAGAGGTTACCCTGGATATTTGCAAAGTTTGCTTCCCTCATCCGCGCAAGGGGAAACCTCATACCAATTGTCCAACACAGGCGTGTGAGCTTTAAGCATTGAATTCAAATCATGCATGATCGGATTGAAGGTAAAACTGTATGCACTCCGCACAATATGCACGCTATGGAATACATCTGTGAGACCTATCTGGAGTTCCAATTCACAACTAGGATCCCAAACGCTGTGATCATTGCCCAACTCCACACAAGGATCTAAAGGAAGTGTTGATGTGTTTTTTATGACTGCACCAAACAGCAGAATAAAGTTACCAACGGCGACTCTATTCTCTCTTGCTCAAAGTATCCAGCATGCTAAGATTGTGAGAAATTTCATGCATTCAACTCCAAGGTTCCTTCTATGCAATGGATAGTCTCAGTTGGTTCGTTGTGATTTGTTGGTATCATGAGGGGACTTATGCAATTGTTCAACAGCAGACAATAGACAGCAGATTAAAGGGTTTTCATAGAGTTTGAAGGATTAAGTGCAAGTTTCCTAATACTAACCAGAAAAGTGAGGAATTTGAATGGTTGCAGAGATTAAAAATATTATGGACTAATCTAAGGTGCGGGACATGGAGATCAATTTCAGCAAACTTCAACCAAACTTCGCTTTGCCTCGCTTCAGACAGCTTCCACGGAGTCAGTACAATCTTCAAGGGAGGTAACTAAAGATATTCAAACCACGACTTGACATGAAGATACCATCACAATGACGCATACCATCATTCAAACCATAATTGAAATTAAGTCCACAACGTTTCCAATTGACCACACAAGGCGAACACACCGTCGGTGAGCCCGCTAGTGGTATGGATAAGCGAAGCTTGCTTAGATTAAACACCACATTCCACAGCTATTATCTACTTGCATGAAATAAAATTTACTTTACTTTAAGATCCTACTTGAATCAAAAGGACGAAGAAATCTTGCTAGCTACTCACAACAAAAGACGAAATCATCATCAATGAAAACTCTTTTTATTATGAGAGTGTTCACAACAACTTCTTACAAAGCTTTCGAGGGAAAAAATTTCCTTCTTCAAACTATACTATCAATCTATTCTAAGCTATCTCTCTATGCTCTACTTCTAATGATCTAATCTCTAATAAGGTACAAATGAGGGGGGATGCCCCTTTTATAGCTAGCCAAGTCCAATGGACAACTCAGATTACAATCAGATGGATGGCCCAGATCATGCCATCTCAGCCCTAAACAAGATTCACCCTAAAAACTACCACAAAGAGGAGTGGGGGCAATAAATGAGCCACAAGAGATTCCCACTCACTCCCGAAATAGCATAGGCAATTAATGCCCACCATCATCTTCCAGAAGATCATCATCCAGAAGGGCGTTTCCATTCTCTTTCTCTTTGGTTGCAAAGTCAATGAATTTGGCCAGCACAACTTCAACTTCCTAAACTGAAATAGGTGGGATGTGATCAAGCTGAAACTCAAGTACTGTTACCATCTGCCCATGCCGAGTGCAAGACTTCCTCCAAGCAGTCAAGGCATCCTGAGCACTCTAAATAAGGCTGGAGAAGGTCGAGGTATTTTCAAAATCATCTTGCACAAAAGTCTTCACCTCCAAAAAGAAGGGCCCCAATCTACTCTTCAAACCATCTGTAGTCACTTCCTCAAAAGTCAGTCTTCTAGCAAAGATAGACTCAAGTGTGTTCAAGACTCCATCAAGAATGTTCACCATAGCCTTTCTGACTTTGACCGAATCTACCTATGCTGCGTCAAAGAATCCTCAGACTGTAACCATTGAAGAATACCAGCTAGTGAAGTCATATCTATCACCTTCTTAAATTACGCCTCCCTCAACCAAAGTCTACAATGGCATATGCATTAAAGTGTCTAGACGAAGAACAACCTTGGTCTGATAGATGCGAGCTTCACCCCAAGCCTGATCAACTGCGTCCATTCGTGCCATAATGCCAGAGGCCTGCTGATAGGAATGAGCAAGATCTTCCATAAACTTCTCCGTCTCAATGCAAACATTAGTGACCCATTTATCTGCCTCCTGTGCCATCCTCCTCAAGTCCTCCAAGCCGCTAATTGATTCTCTGGGAGCTCAATTGTTGGATTCTCTTGCCCACAAGGACGAGACAAGTGTTGTACATACCCAATCAATGTTTTGTGCTCCTTCTTCAATCTCTTATACTTTCTTTTAGTTCGGAGCAGCCTGTCCTTGAGTGCCTGATAGGAGTTATCACACTCTTCAATTATTTGTGCTCTAGTGGGGTGGCCTAACTCCATGGTAGTGATCACATAGTTTTTTGAGATAGCCTCATCTTGATCGCACTCAACCCTAGGTACAACCACGTGAAGTGTGCGAGAGCCATCTTCATTTGTTGAAATCTTTGAGAACTTTCTAGCCTTCTTCTTTGTTGGAGGCGCATTGATCCTACTCAGAAATTCTTCCATCTCAATCGCTGGATCGGTTTCTTCAATGGGGTCCCTTCTCATCCTATCCCTTAGCCAATCTGGCACCACCTACTGCAAGTCAGAAATAATGAATGGTTGTTCGTCCCTTGCTTCTTCTTCATGAACTTTTTCTTTGCCTTCATCCTGATGAGGCTTATCAACCTCCATAGGCTGAGTATCTCTTGAACCTTGGGCCTCTTGCTCGGTAGTAGTTTCATCCTCTAATGCTGCCTCGATCTCACACTAGAAGCGAGTATCCGTGGCCATTTCTTCTTCCTCTTCCTATCGGTTCTCTCTTATGGGTGTGTTGACACTCTGGCCAACGGACTCCCTACGAGGTGGTTGATTTGCCTCCTGTATTTCCTGTTCTTCATTCAACCTCGCTCTCTGATCTGCAAACAGTGAAACTTCCTACACACTCAGAGAGTGAGTCCTCAATGGTGTGTGTGATACCTCCTCAACTCTTTGAGGCTCCGGCTGGACTAGTTCTTTTCTTCGTGGTTCCGAAGCTCAAGCAACCTACTTCTTTGTAACAGTTGGCGGCCTATGACCTCCCATTAAGTTATAAGTAAGAGGAATTGATCTGCCCTTAAGCCTATTCACGTGTCTCTCCACCCAACCCCTCGTGAATGTCAAGATTGGTATGCAAAGCGTATCCAAATCTGTAATCTCTGGCTCTGACCAATCCAAAAGTGGGAGTGGTGTATTCCTCACTATCTCATAATCAGCCTACATAACATTCATATCTTCATCTATCTGGTCTGGTATAGGAACAATTTCACATTCCCTAATCACGCTCAATGGTATCCTCGAAAACATCCTTCTTACTTCAGCCTCGTCCAACACACTTGCCCAAAAATCTTCAATGTGTGCCTTATGTCTGAATTCCTCAGATAGTATCCATGTGATATTTCTATGAGGATCGTAATGCTGCCTGCTAGTATGTAAGAGAGGTGGAAAAATTGAAGCTCGTTTTCTGCTTCCTTGGCTACTTGCAGTGTAGGACAAACTTCATCTAAATTTCCCATGATGATAGGGAAGTCAAGTCCTCCTTTCTTCTTCTTCTTCTGAATCTTATCGTAGGCAATGAGCTGCCTAGATATTTCTAGCATCAAAATTTTGTTTGTGGGATATTGGGGCAATCTGTATGGGTAAGATGAAAACCCCTACAGCCTGATGCAAGTGAATTTCGGAAATTGGATAAACCAACATCCGTACCTCTCAATCAGCTCCTGTGCTTCCTTTGATATTCTGTGATGAGTTCTTTGCTGAAGCGTCCTCGTTATATGCATCGTGAAGGCATCATTGACTCTTTTGTAATGAGAAGTGCTTGTCAAGTGCAACTGCGGACAAGCCTCGTGAATCTTGAATTGTTGAGAACCACACCCAATCGGCTCCTTGTATGATATCCCTTTGTACTTTGTCATCCGGGCCAGCATATAGATGATATATGAGCTCATATAAAATGTCTTGGTTCTCCTCAAACTTCCGAGTTGTTCATGCAAATTGTCGCTAATCATCACCGCCCAGTCAACATGTTCTTTGCCCTCCAGCACTAGGTTGATGTATTAAAACATCCAAGGCTCAAAGATGAATGATTGGGGGCTCCCTTGAAATATGCTAACCAATTTTTTGCCACAATTATAGCACAATAACCAACACTTGGCCAATTTGATTAGCGTTAGCGCTAAAACCAAAACTCTATCAAAGCAACTCTAACCAAGAATGCACCCTAAAACCACTGAAGGAAGAGGGGCGGGCATATGGTCAGAGGATCCCTAGGATCAAATAACCCAACAACTGAAACTGATTACAACTTGAAAGTAAATGATAAGACTCAACGCCAAGAATGTGCACACAAGATCCTTTTGGAAAGCGAGGTGCTAACATATGGCGGAGTACTTATTGCAAATTGAAATGAACTTAGGCGGTGAACCAGCCATGAGAATTTCCACGCTACCACTTGAACAGTGGGGGGAAAAAACATTACAATGCAAAACTAATTCATCTGCTGCGGTGGGCATCCACTCAACAGTGGGGATTCTCCACTTAACAGTGGGTGATAAATGAAAGATTTGAATGTTCTTTTTTCCACACTGGCAGTAAACCATCCAAGGGTTACAAATATGAGAGATTAATATATAAAATTTGCAGCAACTAAAGGACTGAAACAGTACTACTGTTTACAGTCTTACAATGCAAAACATTTGCAAGTAATAAGTGCCAAATACAATGATTTTTACAATGAAATCTGCTCCAAACTTCTGCAATGTTTTTCCACTATATCTCCAATTGCAAACATGGGAAGGAACTTGAAAGAAATATTGCAAAAAGCTGGAATAACCAGGTCTGATAAAGATAACCAGCAAACTGGGATATCTTACCAGCAATTAGCCATCACTATATTGTTCATATCTTCACCCAAAATGCTCCTATTTCCTCCAAATTGAATGCACATGAAACTAGAAGCATAAATACCCCAAAACTATAGCATAATACAAGAAAGAACTAGGTCTGATATGAAATACCAGCAGTCTAAAGTTCAGACCAGCAAGCAAGTATTCAACCAAAGAGCTCTAAACTCCTTCCATACTTCACCAATACAATTGAAACTTAAAACACACCTTCCAATTGCTAGGCATCCAAGAAAACACCAAGTAGCAAGGCACCAACAACTCCAAAGATGCCCAGCACAGAAATCAATGCAACTTATGAAGAAGTACAGCCCTAGAAGAGGGCGATTTCCATAGAAAAATGATGGCTGCAAGATAAAATATGAAACTCTACCAATAGGGGCGCCTTGAACATAGAAAACATTATAACAAATACCCATAATGATATAAAATTCTCTCAAAGAGTTGTAATTGAAATTCTACTTCAGCCATTGAAAAACCAGCAATATGAAAACTAGAAATATCTTACCAAAACTTCACAATAATGCTCAATATGTACTTCTAGATGAAGCACACTCTCAATCCACCACCTAGGGAACCATAGTTTCAGGCCCGAAGAGTGGAGTAAATTTGCTAAGCTATCCCTTAGCCGGATTCTGGATTTCAAACCAGCAACATAAGGTTATATTTTTCCAAAGATAATCAGCTCTTCAAACAATAGCAATATATAAGTTTCAATTGGCAAATAAAACACTTCAAATTCTAAGAAGTCGAATCACTTCAACTTCCAAGAGGGACGCCACCTTTAAGCATTTACTTTTTGAAATAATAAAACATTATTCAACTTTCCTTTTAGGCATGCATTTCCAAATTGCAACAATAAAGCATTTATTTAAATCATTAAATGCTCAACATGACCCCTCTTTAAAACAACATGAAGTTATTAAGCCTAGGTGTCGGGTACAACTGAAAATCATGAAATTGACTAAGTATAAAAACTCAGTCCATGGAGATAACCAAAACCAATGCCAATACTGAAACTGATGGATAGCAAGATGACTTGAGTTGAATTGTTGATGATGCCATTGCCAAAATTAGACTTACTAAAAATAGCCAACTACTATAAATAGTAAGTTCACATCAAAACAACAGAAAGCCAAACTGAACAGTGAACTGCAAAGGATTGAATTGCTACTAGACAGATACTACCAAAAGATAGACTTGCTAAAAATAGCAAATTGCTATAAATAGTAAGTCTGCACAACATCCTCTTAACGCCAACTGAGCAGTATCTGAAAGAGGAAACCCTAATTTTGCACAACTGAGTAGCCTATGGATTCTCGGAAATAGGCTAAATCCAAATGAAGAGCATATGGCCAAAATGGGGACATTACATCCCTCCAACTCTGCTGAGCATCATAATTAGGTCACATTACTCTTGCTTCAAGTCATTTGAAATTTTTTGCTTTGTTAGCTTTGTGCGAGTTGGCTTAGGCTTGTTCATCCAACGAGAGTTTATCATATCAGCACACCTTTCAAATGTAGAAGCATACATTCGTTTAGCTCGTTCTCTTGTCTTGTAAACCATCTTCTCATAGGCAGGAATTCCAAAGGCTTCTCCAATAGCCTCAAGTGTGAGGTTGGCAAACAACTTGTCCGGTGAAACGATAGTTCTTCACTCTGAGCTGTAACAATTAGCACATTCCATAATCAACTCTGGACATTGAATTGCTGGTGGAAAACCAGCAACTGCATAAAGTCCACTTCTGACAATATTGTGTGAAGTAACTGATGGATGATGTCCTCCTATCCCGAGCATTTGTCTTCTGAAAGCCTCCAAACTGAAAGAGCCAAGGTTTGTATCACTCAACTTCCCCAGCTTCGAAGAAAACTTTGATTCCGGAAGGAAAGACTTGCTCAGCTTCTTGATTACAGCCTGCCTGGATGCATTTGCTTTGCTGGATTCAACATTAGCATCCTTGCCAGTCGCTCTTCTATCTGCTTCAGCCATCTTGCAGAAATGAAAGATAGTCATTAAAAATAAAACTTAGAAAAAATAATATCACCTTGAGACTGCCAGCTGAAATCTGAAAATGAAATCTGAAAATGAGAAGCTTCAGCACTGAATTTTCGAACTTCAAACCTCAGCACCCTTTCAGCAACCTCTTTTCAACACTTAGAAAATTTCGCCCAAACTAGCTTAGTTCAGTAACTTCGAATTTCTTCCTCCTCAGATGTCATGTCCCCTTCTCAGTGACATCTCTCGGAGCACAGGATTAGCCTATCATACGACCCTCGTAGGCTGATAGTTTGTATAGAGGGTCTAGTTGGAGTTGGCTCAGTTTCAGATTGTCAGTTCTTGATCAGTTGGCTTTCGTTCGGGCTCATTCGGTCACTTCTTGCAGAAGTTGCTATTTTTAGCAGTTGTTGGCAGTCAGCGTGGGACCCCTGCTATTTTTAGCAGTATGGATTTGTCAATGTTCAGAATCACTTCAGTGTTCGTCAGCTTCAGACGGATCAAGAATCGGATGAATAATGAGAGAGATATTAATATTTAATTGTATTAATTAAATATTAATTAATTGGAGATTATAATATAAAGTTATAATATTTAATTATAACTTAAGTGATTTTGTTTGAGGGGGTCGCCATCATCAGAGAGGGGCCAATTTGGCAATTAAATTTATAATAAATATTTGGCTGGAGACTATTGAAAGTAATTAAATAAAAAGTGCGAATATTTTAATGATTCCCTATTTTGGTGGAAATCGCACTTTTGAGGGTATAAGCCATTTTGCCTTGGATTTCGAGCCATTATGCATATTGAGTTATTGAAAATTGATCAAGTTTGGTCTGAGCAAGAAGCTTTAGGGTTTCAGTCTCGAACTCATTGGGGAACGAGCCATCTCCATTGAAAGCAGTTTAGAGGGTGTGAGATATCACCTGATTTATTGCCAGTTGTGAGATTTCTTCATTCAGAAGAAGTTACAGAGCATCAAGATAATAAATTATTCAGAGGGTTTGATTTGCAAATTCATCCAGTGGGATTATTTAGTTGAGGCGCCTATATCTTCACACCTGGAGATCAACAAAAGGGAGCCGTATTTTTATTTATTTATTTCTGCTGTATACTGGCCATACTTTTCTGTATTCTGGCCGTACTATTCAAGGGGAGATGTACCTTGTCTTCAAGGCAAAGTGCCTACATCTTTGGCAGTCTGAATCCATATTCAAGGGCGCATATTCTTTTAGCAGTGGATTCTTCCTTTTGGGGCAAGGGAAATTGACTAATCATCTCAGCCGTACCAGCATCAACAGTTCATTTATTGCAGTCATATTGCCAGGTTCTTTAATAAAATTTCTTTTTTTTTTTTGCTTGCATGCAACTGGATCCTATTTGTATTCATCTCAGAAGAATAAATAATAGACTGTCTTCAGTATTTACACTAAATACTATTGTTAACGGAGTAGATTTATTTTTATTGAATTTATTTTCAATTCTTGCAAAAATCGCAATTTACCCTTATTGCACAAAAACCCAAAAAAAATCAAAAATTGCAAAAACAAACAAAAAACTCAGTCAAATTCAGAAACAGGGGAAACAAGGGGTTTCTACAGTGGTATCAGAGCTAAATCCTGCCATCCTAAGGGTTTAGCAGTCTTATGCAGCCAGAACAGATTGGCTCTCACAGGTATTACACACGCAGACGTGCTCTGATTGACAGGCAACAGAGTTTGAGTAGGCAGCCAGGAAATATGGCTGACAGGAATGACAGAGCAGATAGAATAGATGTTCCCAGGAACGAGATTCCTCAAAACCCTAGAGATCAGGATGATGTAGAGGTTTTGCATGCACTCAGAGATCTTCGTGCAGGTCAACAGCGGTCCGATGATGTATTACAGTAGTTGGCAGTAGCACTTCAAAGATTGGGTACTCCTAGGAGACCGTCACCACATCGTGATGATGAGAGGAGTGAAGCGGGGTCTCGCAGGGCATCTAGGACAGCCTCACGGACAGCAGACAGGCCTACCAGGCCTACATTTGTGAGACAGGAGGCCGAGGAGGTCTTGGCAGGTGAGGAGCGTGATGAGGTGTTCGCGGATACGCTTATGGCAGCGAACGAGTGGGAGTTGGTACCACCGGAGGTCAGAGAACGGATCACTTTCGACCGTTTTATTACTCAGAGGAGAGAGCACCATAGAGGTCGACAGGATTGGAGACCTAGACAGCAGAATAATGACCTAAAACATGCAACAAACAGACTCAACCTAGCTATGTTCGATGGTAGTGGCAAGGTGACAACCCAGGCATGGATTAGCAAGTTAGACACCTTCCTCACATTACGTCCGATGGCTGAGAGAGATGCCATTCGATATGCGACACTGCATCTTGAGGGAGTAGCGCACGACTGGTGGCACCACGAGATGGTGACGTTACAGCATGACAGGATCACTTCATACCAGGAGTTCGTAGACAGATTGGTTGAGCGGTTTGATAAGAAGGATCCAGAATCCTACTTCAGAGACTTAGCTCAGTTGAGGCAGAGTGGCAGTTTGGAATCCTACATTGGTGACTTCCAGAAGTTATCAGTCATGGTTCCGAACATTTCTGAGAGGAGATTGGTAGTACTCTTTATGGAGGGTTTGACAGAGCCACTGAGAGGCTGGATCAAAGCCTTTGATCCTCCTTCATTATAGGAGGCAATGAAGAAAGCACGAAGCATGGAGATAGCAGCACCGTCTAGTAGATTTAACTCCAGAGGTAATTCTTCATTCAGGGATAATAAGGGCTTTAACAAAAATAGGGACAAATCTGATTTTAACAAAGAAAAATCAGACTTTAAAAATGATTCAAAAGGTAAATCAGCAGCTCCACCTTTGGATCGAGAGGCCCTTAACGATCTACGCAGGAAGAAGCTTTGCTTCTACTACAAAGGTCCATATGACGCCAATCACGATTGTCCTCTAAGACGTAAAGGCAAGGCAAATCGAGTGATGTGGGCATATTATGAGGATTCGGAGTCAGAGAATTCCGAACAGCAGGATAGTTCTGGGGATTCAGAGTCAGAGGCTTCAGAGCCTAAGCCAGAGACAGAGTCAGAGCTACAGATACAGGAGGCACGTTTATCTAGCATCCAGCAGGAGGGTTCTTTCAGGATTCATGGTGTGTTGGCAAGACAGAGGGTCATTACCCTACTTGACACAGGAGCCACGCATAATTTCATAGATGCTAGATTCGTTGAGAAACGCGAACTCATCACTGAGGAGTTCGAGGGCATTAGAGCCATGGTGGCCGATGGGTACACTTTGAGATGTGAACGCATGATAAAGGATCTCCCTTTACGCTTGAACAATTATGAGTTCAAGGCAGATTACTATGTTGTTAATATGGGGGATATTGATTTGGTCTTGGGAATGAAGTGGCTTCATTCATTGGAGGAAGTCACTCTTCGTCTCAAGGACATGGAGATCCGTTTTGAGGTTGACGGGAAGACACACATACTTAAAGCAATTCGGGACAGCGACCTCAAAACAATTTCTTTTCGTCGGATGGAGAGGCTCATGCGTCACGACATGGTAGAGTGGGCTGCCAAGTGCACTTTGGCACCTATACAGGAGGGACAACAAAAGACAGAATATCATCCGGACATTCAGCAGTTGAGAGTCAAGCATGATAAGGTGTTCAGTGATATTCCGCCAGGTAGACCTCCAGACAGGGGCATAGAGCACATTATTGAGCTCGAGGAGGGCGCTAAGCTCATTATGATAACTCCTTATAGGCATCCTAAAAGATTAAAGGATGAGATAGAGAAAACAATAAAGGAGTTACTTGCTATGGGTCACATTCGACCTAGCAAGTCGCCATTCGCTTCTTCGGTTGTCTTGGTTAAGAAGAAGGATGGAACATTACGCATGTGCATTGATTACAAGGTCCTGGATAAGAGGACGATCAAGAACAGGTATCCGATACCGAGGATTGACGAGCTTATTGATGAGCTCCATGGTGCCTGTTACTTTACCAAAATTGATTTGCGGTCAGGGTATCATCAGATCAGGGTCCGTGAGCAGGACATAGAGAAGACGGCCTTCAGATGTCATTGTGGGCACTTTGAGTTCGTAGTGATGCCATTTGGGCTCACTAATGTGCCAGCTACCTTTTAGTCTACGATGAACAGGGTTTTTCATTCATTGCTGAGGAGGTTTGTGTTGGTCTTCTTCGATGATATCCTCATATACAGCCGGACGTGGTAGGAGCACTTGGCTCACCTGGAGACCGTGTTGAGTATCTTGGAGAGGGAGTCCTTGTACGCCAAGGAATCCAAGTGTGACTTGGGGATGACCGAATTGCTATATCTAGGTCACATTATCAGTGCAGATGGAGTGCGTATGGATCCTGAAAAGATCCGCGCCATTATTGACTGGCCTACACCGGCAAATTTGACACAGTTGAGAGGGTTTCTCAGTTTATGCGGGTTCTACCACAGATTCATGAATGGTTATTCACGACATGCAGCCCCGATGACAGATTTATTGAAGGGGGCGTTTGTTTGGACTCCTGAGGCACAGGAGTGCTTTATGAAGTTTAAGGAGTTGATGACCACATGCCTTGTTTTGGCACTACCTGACTTTTCGAAGCCATTCGAGCTTCAGTGCGATGCATCAGGTGAGGGCATTGGTGTGGTGCTTATGCAGGACAAGCACCCGATTGTGTACGAGAGCCGGAAACTTAGAGGGCCCGAGAGACTTTATAGCATATATGATAAGGAGATGCTTGCGATCATGCATGCCTTAGCAAAATTCAGGCAGTATCTTGTTGGTAGCAAATTTTGCATTAAAACTGATCATAACAGTTTGAGACACTTCTTGGGGCAGCGAGATCTCAATGATAGACAGCAAAAGTGGGTCAGTAAGTTGCAGGCTTATGACTTTGATATCTCATATATCAAAGGTACACAGAATGTAGTGGCTGATGCACTTTCACGTAGACCATATTTGAGCGCTATGGTTCACATTTCAGAGGACTAGAGGCATATGATAGTGGCAGAGTATGCCAAGGACACTTGGGCCTCCAGCATTGTTGAGGGATCGACAGTTGATACCAGGTATACACTTGTGAATGACTTGATCATTTACAAGAACAGGATATATTTGATCCCTAGTTCAAAGGTGAAGAACATAATCATGCGAGCCTTTCATGATGTTGCGACTGCAGGACATCCCGGGTACTTCAAGACCTACAGACAGATTCGGGAGAGATTCACCTGGAGAGGACTCAAGGCAGATGTTCTTCAATACGTGCGTGAGTGCCCTGTTTGTCAGCAGAACAAGCAGGAGAACACGTACCCGGCAGGTTTATTGCAGCCACTTCCCACCCCGAATGTGAAGTGGGAATGCCCGCCGATGGACTTTATTATCGGCTTGCCTAAAAGCAAGGGCGAAGATTGCATATACGTAGTTGTGGATCAGCTTACGAAGTATGCCCACTTCTTTCCGATCACCACAACCTACACAGCTACACAGGTAGCAGAGGTATTCTTTCGTGAGGTGTTCAGATTACATGGATTGCCTCAGAGCATTGTGAGCGACAGGGATAGTCGGTTCTTGAGTCACTTCTGGCAGGAGGTGTTCAGACTCTGTGGGACCGAGCTCACTCCGAACACTAGTTACCACCCGCAGACTGATGGGCAGACGGAGATTGTAAACAAGTGGGTGGAAGGTTACCTCCGAAATTATATTGCATGGCAGCAGAAGGCATGGGTCAAGTGGATTTACTTGTGCGAGTATTGCTATAATACGACATACCACATGACTATTCAGATGTCTCCTTTTATGGCGTTGTATGGGTATGAGGCGCCGAGTTTTCTAGATCTGCTACTGAGTGACAGTAGAGTGCCGAGTGCTGGAGACTTATTGCAGGAGAGTTAGGATACTATGAAGGCTCTCAAGGAGAATATCGCAAAGGCACAGAATCAGCAAAAGCAGTATGCAGATCAGAAGAGGACGGAGAGGCATTTTGAGGTGGGTGATGGCTGGTTTAATTCTATGCTTCAGATCCTACCCACCCTGCATGAGTGGTTCAGCCGTCATTTTGCTTGCGGTCCTTTCGTATCCCTAGGAGAAAGCTGGCAAGGTGGCTTACGAGCTTGAGCTTCCAGCAGAGAGCAGGGTACACAACGTATTTCATGTGTCACGCCTCAAGAAGGTGTTGGGTCATCGTGTGGTACCGTCTGCAGTCTTACCTCCTTTAGATGATGAGGGAAAGTTGATCTTAGTAAATTCCTGAAATCCATCCCGAGAGTAGGGAGAGGCGCTATGTAGGGAGGACCATCGTGAATATCTAGTGAAAGCAGATTTGGCTCGCTGAGGATGCTACATGGGGACAGCGCAGGATATTCCCGCAAAGATTCAAGATTGAGATTGCTTGAGGACAAGCAATTTCGTGAGGGGCGACTGTCATGTCCCTCTCGACATCTCCTGGAGTAATGTGGATTAGCTCACACACCCCTCAGAGGTCGATAGTTTGTATAGAGGGTCTAGTTGTTGGCCGCATTGTCGGGCTCTTGGATCGCTTGGCTTTCGTAAGGGTTCATTCGGCCACTTTGCGCTTTGTGCTTGTTGGCACACAGGACCCCTCGCTATTTTGAAGATGGATTCGTCAAACGTTCGTAATCACTGTTCGTCATTTCTACTCTGGACCAAGAATCGGATGAATAATGAGAGAGATATTAATATTTAATTGTATTAATTAAATATTAATTAATTGGAGATTATAATATAAAGTTATAATATTTAATTATAACTTAAGTGATTTTGTTTGAGGGGGTCGCCATCATCAGAGAGGGGCCAATTTGGCAATTAAATTTATAATAAATATTTGGCTGGAGACTATTGAAAGTAATTAAATAAAAAGTGCGAATATTTTAATGATTCCCTATTTTGGTGGAAATCGCACTTTTGAGGGTATAAGCCATTTTGCCTTGGATTTCGAGCCATTATGCATATTGAGTTATTGAAAACTGATCAAGTTTGGTCTGAGCAAGAAGCTTTAGGGTTTCAGTCTCGAACTCATTGGGGAATGAGCCATCTCCATTGAAAGCAGTTCAGAGGGTGTGAGATATCACCTGATTTATTGCCAGTTGTGAGATTTCTTCATTCAGAAGAAGTTACAGAGCATCAAGATAATAAATTATTCAGAGGGTTTGATTTGCAAATTCATCCAGTGGGATTATTTAGTTGAGGCGCCTATATCTTCACACCTGGAGATCAACAAAAGGGAGCCATATTTTTATTTATTTATTTCTGCTGTATACTGGCTGTACTTTTCTGTATTCTGGCCGTACTATTCAAGGGGAGCCGTACCTTGTCTTCAGGGCAAAGCGCCTACATCTTTGGCAGTCTGAATCCATATTCAAGGGCGCATATTCTTTTAGCAGTGGATTCTTCCTTTTGGCGCAAGGGAAATTGACTAATCATCTCAGCCGTACCAGCATCAACAGTTCATTTATTGCAGTCATATTGCCAGGTTCTTTAATAAAATTTCATTTTTTTTTTTGCTTGCATGCAACTGGATCCTATTTGTATTCATCTCAGAAGAATGTTGGCGTTTAAATTAGCACCTCTGGAGTGCTGATTGTAAACGTTCAGCTATTTCAAATGTTTTGCAACACTTCTTCGTTATTTAAAGAGGAGAAGTCCCTCTCTGCTGGGAGCAATGCGTAGGGAAGGGAAATGTAACTAAAGTTCCTATCTTTTTATGCTTCAGCGGCAGGACACAAGGGTGCACAAACACAATGCGCCGTAGCTAAGCTTTTCTCGGTTTCTGCGAGATCTTAACTTCGACTAACTAGCTTCTATCTATCCAATACCTTCAAGGTAAGCAGAGCATGAGGGTAAAGGAGCGGGAATGGGATGGTTGGATCACTTGAATTCGCCGTCTCCCGAGAATATGACCGAGGCTCTGAACTCTCGGGTATACACGGGATAAGGTTGGTACAAGCAAACACTCTACGGTAAACTAGATCTGAGACCTGCCAAGGAGGAGGGACTCCTATCCGAGGTATGGTCTAGGAAATAGTTTACGAGAAACAACAGATTTACGATGCCTTGGCCAGAGCTTGCTAAGGAGGAGGGACTCCTATCCGAAGTATAGCTTGGAAGTCAACACATTAAACAACATCAAACGACAACTGTCAATAACAAATATCCAAGGAGGAGGGACTCCTATCCGAGGAGGGAAATGAGACAACAAGCTATTAAACACAGGACGTAGACATAACTCAAATAAGATGATCAAAATGCAAGCGCCTTCTGATATTCTTCTTCAATGCTTTATCAACGAACTACAAAAGTTGGGAAAGCAAAGGCACGAAATCATGCACAATTACAATCATCCAACGAACTCTCATCCAAGAGTGAACAAATATTCGCTTTCAAAGTGTTGGCAACAATGGCGCAGCAATTTTGCATAGCAAGTAAAGGTTAAACAAATAATGAGCCCAAGGATCTTATTTATAGAACTCAAAGGAGTGGGCAACCCCAAAATCTCCTTGAGTTAACAATGAGTTCTTGCCAATCAATTAGCAAGATTTATTCCTAAAAAGGGGGAACAAGCAGTTAACTGGAAAGCTACTTCAGTTAACTGAAAGTACACAAAGAGTCAACTGGAAACTACTTCAGTTGACTGAAAGTAAACTAAAGGTAAACTTTAATGAAAGTCTCCCTCCAAAATAGACATCCACATTTAGTGGAGATCTAAGATCCACAAATCATGGAAGCCAATTAAACATCCTTAATTAGTGGGATCTAACAATGCATGATTTAAGGAAAGTGGAGTTAAACTTGGAAAGAAGCATCAAGTTAACTCCAACTACATTTAATAGCATCTTGAGTTGACTTGGAAAGAAGCATCAAGTCAAACTCAATTCTCATGAATGCCACTTGGAGGGTGTATGGCGTCCTTCTTTGGTGCACTTATAGTTCGCCATTTCTGGTCAGCAGCTCCTTGATCTATGTGTTGACTTCTTCCGTCTCCGGATATTCAATGCTTTGATGATACGACATCTCTTCTTGCGCAAGCTATTGCTCTTGGTAACTTTGGCGGCTTCGTGCTTGGAATGATCTCTTCGCAGCTGGCAAGTCAAGGTGCTTACTACCACGCGGGAGATGGTAATATTGGTCTTTTTGCTGCAAGATCAGTCTTTCTTACTTCTTCGTCCAAAGTAACTGCTACAGGTCTCCACTGAGCGAGAGATGTATTCTTTTCAAAGATAAAGATTTGCAGACTGTTGGTGATGTCCGTTTGCTCTCCAGCAATGTGTGTAAGATCTGGTTGGAGAGTTGCTGGTGCAAGGTCTGGTTGCTCAATTGGAGCCCAAGGACGTCAAATTGTCATTCTATGAAGAAGAACTCGCCTGTTGACTGTAAACACGGATGTGTTCAGACAACTTCCTAAAACCCCTGAAAATAGTGCCCTGCCGAGAAGTATTTTTCCGGGAAAAATCTGGCACATGGGTTTTGCTCGTGCTTCAATGCTGAACAAACCCAGTTCCTCAGAATTTTGATTCTGAAAATTTTTCGGAAAAACCCCCAAAAATAGGGGCAGCAAGTTTGCTGATTCTGGAAAATTTGTCGAGATGGGTTTCTCTGGAAAATTATGCTGAATCTACCCAGTTGATCTGATCTGATGTAGCCTGTTGCTTTTTCTGTCAAATGCAAGAAAACCTAAGACCAGAAGAGAGGAAATAGACAGAAGATGGATTGGAAGTTTTATCTGATTCTCTGAAAAATCTATCTCTGGGTCCAATCCTCAAAATAGTGATCCTTTTCTGCTTCAGATCTGCAAGAAATATCGAAGAACGGATGAAAACCTTGGCCAGATCTGTAAATGGCGTCCTTGAGAGCTCATGGCTGTTCTTGATCATCAACCTGCAATGAAATAATGAAGTAGGATGCCTATACCTTGATTACATAGACCCAAGCCTTAGATCCACAAGTTTGGGGACCTAACTCACGATCAAAAGTGATTTCCACTGATCGTGGAGTGTTTTAGCCAAGTTTTGCTCAAAATATCTTGACTTTAGTCAACAACTTGACTTTTGACTTCTTCAAGGCGTCCCTTTTGATTTTTGCAAGTTTTTTATTATTTTCTCTCCTGAACAGCCTCAGTTTGATCTTGAATCTGGCGTTATTTGTTGATCCTGAGATGTTGTGAACACATTCATTGCTGAGCTGGATCCAAACTGAAGAGAAGTGCCTGGGAGAGATGATGATGAAAAGTTGAGTTTAGGGCTTCAACAAAATGGGCGCCTTTCCCAAGAAAAGGCGCTTTTTCTTATGCCTTAGTGATTTTTCAATCTTCGTTCTTCAGCTTTTTGAAATGAGCTCTCGTGCCTTGATCTGGATTTCTCGTTGATCGGAGAGTCAGATGATTTCGCTTGATGTCTTATCAGGTACCCAGCTCTGCTTCGCCAAAAATGACTGTCTTCAGAAAACCTGGATTTCAGTTTAGGGTTCCTTTATCCAAGGGCGCCCCTCCTTGAAAAGAGCGCTTTTGCCTTTTAGCCTGATTATTTCCATCTGACAAGTTGCCTACTTTGATCCAGATTATCCGTTGACTGCTCTGTCAGGTGTTGATGCTTGCAGTTGCATTTCCGAGATCTACTTGAGAGAATATCCTGGGAAGCCTTTTGTCATTGGTCAGCATCTGGAAGTCCAAAAGAAAGGGCGCCTTTCTTTTGGAAAGGCTCTTTTTCTTAGAACTTTATCTGTGGTTTCTTGATAGTTCCTCAACTGCCTCTTTTTGCTTTGTCAGCAGCCGCTTACGATCCATTCATCAGATGATCTGGATGTTTGTTTCACTGTTGAGCCAGCAATCAAACGTTGAGAATGACTGCTTCGGATGATCTTACTGACTTTATTTGACCTTCAAAGATCATGGGCGCCCCTGCTTGAAAAAGGCGCCTTTTCAACATGTGAGCAATCTCCCCTTCGTAACATCTCCAGAGTTAGTCAAATTTTGACCTTTTTCATTTTCAGGAATCTCCTTCGTCAAACAGCATCTTTTTCGACCTTTTCCGCCATGGTTGTGTCGTTGAAGCTTTTGAAGCTTAGCTTTCAGCACCTGGTACTGGCCAATCTGCCATTAATGGCTGTGGAGCTCCTAACTTCGTTCCTGAAAGAGAAATAGACCCACCAGAGTAAAATATGTCTTTTGATGATTCTGACTTGACCAATGTGATCGTGAAGCCTTTTAAGCCTATCAAAATCATTTTCGGTCATTTCTGGGAAGGTCCTATTTTCGGGGGATTTCCCTGAAAATAGGGGAAAAAACCCTAATTTTCAAAATTTCAGAATTTTGCACGTGTGTTCCTTGACAGAAGCCCACCAAGATTCTATGATTGGTTTGACCTAAAACAGACTTTACATGGCATTTTAACAAGATTTAGCTCAATTTACACAGAATGCCAAAAAATTTATTTGGGGTACAACAAAGAATAAATAATAGACTGTCTTCAGTATTTACACTAAATACTATTGTTATCGGAGTAGATTTATTTTTATTGAATTTATTTTCAATTCTTGCAAAAATCGCAATTTACCCTTATTGCACAAAAACCCAAAAAAAATCAAAAATTGCAAAAACAAACAAAAAACTCAGTCAAATTCAGAAACAGGGGAAACAAGGGGTTTCTACATCAGAGCTCAAATTCGCACTTGCAGCTGTGAGGAAGAAAATGAAATTCTTCACAACACTTATAACTAGGTCGATTTCTAGAAGAATGCTAATTCTGACTAAGTCATTAAATTTCCTCCACTACTCTACAGGAATTTGAATTTTCCCTCCTTTGGCAGTCACAACACTTGTCACTTGAAATTTGGAATATTTGACTTCTGAAATTTTGAAAATTTCACCCTTACTGGCATAGGCGTACTTTATTTCATCTGCATTTTGAAATCATCATCTAGAAAATATTAACTCAAATGTCCCCTTTTAGATTTATCTCAACTGGCTAAGGCATTCCTTTTAATTTTCATCCTCATTCTGGCTTGGAAAGAATATTCCTCCCTTCGGAATTTTATCAAAGATCACATAGGCATCCACTTTCAGTTTACAATCCAAGGCATTTTTATTTTCAAAAATATCTCTTCTTTTGCCTTAGAAAAATTTCAATTTAATCTAGGAAATTTCATCAAGCAGGCACCCATAAAAAATCTCCAATTTAAAATCTCAGGCAAGGTGTGGAGAGTTTCAAAATCATTTCCCCATTGAAAATATCCAAGATGCAGAAAAATTTTCCCTTCAGAAAGTGTAATATTCATGTGTATACATGCGAAGGGGTACATTTAATTTTTTAATTTTGAAAAATATTTTTCCCTAAGGTTTATTCACATCTCCTTTTGGTGCATTTGGGGTCCTATCTTGCCATTTCATCCTCTTGCCTTAGGAAAATTTTCAAACACCTCATTCATGAAGGGCGCATTTAGGGGTTGGGGGAGGAATTTCAACGCTTAGAATATTTTGATGTCTCCATCACAAACTTGGGCACATTTAGGGGGTTGGGGAGGAACTTTCTATGCCTTAGATAATTTTCCAGCATCCTTTCATGACTTGGGCACATTTGGGGGGTTGTCTTGCCAGTTCTGAATACTTAGAAACATTTTAAACATCCACCTTGCCAAGGGTGCATTTCATGGGTGGTAGAGGAATTTCTTCATGACTTAGAAACTTTTCCAGCACACCTCTTCAAGATGGGCGCATTTGATGGGGTCTACAGGAATTTTCACATACTTAGATAATTTTCCATCTCCTCCATGTTGCCAGGGCGCATTCAAGGTGGTCTATAGGAATTTTCAATGCCTTAGAAAGTTCTTGAGGCTCCTATTCATGATGGGTGCATTTGGAGGTGTGCTCAGTAAATTTCAATGCCTTAGCAACTTTTCAAGCCTCTGTGGTGCCTAGGGCGCATATTGAAGGGTCAACTTCCATTTTTGATGACCTGATCATGTCTAAACACTTAGTCAATTTTGTAACCGGTTCGCCCTAGCTTTCTATTTTTAGGAAATCCCCTGATTTTCATACCTTTGCAACTTTGTTTCTCTTGAAATTCGCCTGACGTGCTCCTCATGGGTTAATTGACCCGTTCACACTGGTGTTTCGTGCTACCCTGCTATTTATGGCCTTGTTCTAGAGGTGACTTACTAAAAATAGTAAGTACTTGGATTGCATTCAAATTTTACCAGTGGATAGCTTGAAGGATACTGATTACGATGAGATACATCAGTTTTCGGAGATTCTGGCATTTTACCCCTCATTTTGAGTCCCGAAGTTGGAAACCCTAATCTGACTTGCATGCACCTCAAATGACCTCCGTTTGACCCCGTTTTTGTTGCATGTCACTCTGTTCGTGATACTGAAGTGTTGGGGAGCTATTGGAGTGATCCTACTAAAAATAGTAAGTGTCTGAAAAAGTGACCAGCCAACTATCTGATGAGCTTGCATGTCACACTACCCAAGAGATCTCAAAAAACCCAAAAAAACCCATAAAATTGGCTTGCATGCGGGCACTGGCTAAAAATAGTAAGTTTCTAAAAAATGATCAACTTTGCTTGCATGTCCCATCATTGCGAAGCTCTCGAAAAACCCATAAGGAATATCCTGACATGCATCGAAAAATCCTGCATGCAAACCCTAAAAATGGCTCCCGAAGTCTGAATTGTTGAAAGTCATCATCTCGGTTTGCATGCTATATCATTGCGAAGGTCTTGAAAAACCTAGAAAGATTCTCCAGACATGCATTGAAAAAACACACATGCAAACACTAAAATTGGCTTTGAAGCTTAGGCTGCTAAAAATAGCAAGTTATCAGGTTCAGCTCAAAACTTGCAGGCAGGTAGCTTAAAATGTTCTAAGCACGGTGTAGCAGTCAAAATTCAATTAGCCAACTCAACTTGACCTCAAATTAGCCCAAAAAGCAAAAACCCTAATTTACAGACCTAGCTAAAATTTCAATTTAAGCTCAAAGATGGGCACATCCCCAGAGAGACAAGCAGAAAAGAGAGATAGCGGGAAAACCAAAGCCAAAAGACAGGAACAGAGCAAAAATTAGGGGGTCCCCATTTTGAATGGGGTGATGTGTGACAAGGTCACAACAGGAAGATCGTCATCTGGCTCAAAGAGTGGATTGTCATAAGTCAAACTAGAATCACTCTCAAATAAAGGATTGTTAACAAATTGTACATTAACCTCTTGCTGATCTAAAATACCTTCCTTTGAGATTTTGGAGCAATGAATGGAATCATACTCTTAGAATTGCTCATGCTCCACCACCTATTCAACCTCTTCCCCTGTCCTTCTACTCTTCTTCTCACTGAGGGAGATGGCATGTAAACTCCCCTTAGCTATTCCCCTCAATACATACTTCCTACCATTCACCTCAAACTTCATTTCCATTTTCTACAAGTTGAGGGAAAATTCTTCAATGGCATGAAGCCACTTCATGCCCAACACAATGTCCATCTCACCCATGCTAATGACATAAAAATCATCTTGAAATTCGTAATCATTCAACATCAAAGTGAGATTAACGATCCTCCTCGTACAGGTAAGAGTGAAACCATCAACTACTCTTACCTTGAACCCCTCGAAGTCCTCTGCCTATAGTCCACGCTTGGCTACCAATCCCTCATCAATGAAATTATGTGTGGCTCCAATGTCGATCAAGGTGATACAATGTTGCCCATTCAGGACTCCTTTGATTTTGAAAGATCCCTGCCTTTGGATGCTAGAATATAATGCCATAGGAGATAGTTTTGCATCTTTTCCTGACCCTGTGAATACTCTTCCTATCTCATTATCCTCTAGATCAGCTCACTATTCTGAATTTTCAAAATTTGAATCATCAACATAATACCACTCCATTCAATTTTCCTTGCCCTTAACAGGACAATTATGATCCCTACTATAAGGCCCTTTGCACCAGTAACATAATTTATTTTTTCTTAAGTCATTAAGGGTCTCATCATCAAGCTTAATTGCTGATTTTGTTTTTTGATCTACAACTTGATGATGGCTCTCATCCTCTAGAGAAGTCAAGGTCTTAGGCAGAAACTGTTTTTTCGGGGCAGCGAGCTCCATGCTTCGTGCTTTTTTCATTGCATCCTTTAGAGTGAGTGGGTCAAATTCCTTGAGCCATCCACACAAAGGCTCTAATAGTCCCTCACAGAATAAAATCACCAACCTCCTCTCTATAATGCTAGGAACCATTATCGACAATCTCTGGAACTCCCCAATGTAAGTCTCCAAAGTGCCAACCTGTTTGAGCTGAGCTAGCTCCCTGAAATATAACTCTGGATCCTTACAATCAAAACGCTCAATGAGTTTATTTGTAAACTAACCATAGGTGGTAATAAGATTATGCTGGAGTGTCACCATGCCATGATACCACCACTCATGCACTAGACCATCTAGGTGTCATGTAGCGAACTTAATCGCATCCTCTGGCATTGGTCTCAAAGACAAATAGTTGTCCAATTTCTGGACCCACGATCTCACAGTGCATTTATCACCAATGTCAAAGTGTGGCAAGGTGACCTTGCTCACAGCCTGCTACAAATCACTTGTGCCCTGTGCTCAATCCTAATTGCACCACCACCTTTAGGCCTCTTTTGATCCAAGAATTGATTTTGAGTCAAGAATTCCTTGATCTCGGGCGGTAAGGTCATGTACTCAGCATAGTGGCTAGTAGTATCCCCAACCGTGAGTCCCTGTGGTTCCTGTACTTGAACTTGTGGAGCCTATGGCGCCTCCCTAGGAGTGAAGATCAACTGGTTGGGTCTAAGGATTGAACTAGTAGAAGATGTAGACCGTTGAACTGCCACATTAGGCTGACCATATCCCTGAGTACTAGTCTCACCAGGATTACCCGTGTGTTGTGGTGGGGTAAACTGCCTCATTATGCCCAGAAGTTGAGACATCATATCCATCATATTCTCAAATTGCGTCTTCACTCTGGAGTCAAGACTGAGTTTGCACATCTTTTTTCCCTTTCAGCCATGGCACCTATATTACTCTCACTGTCACTGTCATTATCAATATTGTGAATACCCAAAATACCTGAAACTATTTGACCTTCCGCTACTAGAGGTGGTTCCCACCTAGCTACTCCTCTAGTATACTGAATGTTCTTTTTACTCATAAAATATTATTACCAACACAAATGGCAGGAAGGCTGTGCTCTGATACCACTGCAATATCCCCCCTCCAAATGGATATTTGCTAATTGAAAACTGTCTGTGTGTTTGCTTGGGGTTTCATAGTTTTTGTTTTGTTTTGAGTTTTTGATGAAGAGTTTGCCAAGAAATGCAGCATAAAATATATAAACAAATTGCAGAATTAAGAGATACTCAAGCAAATAACTTATAGTATCAATTCAGATTTTGTATTCATTGCTTGGTAAATACATTGCAATTCATACCTGTGAACTAGTAGCACAATATGCAAGTCTAAAAACACCTTGACCAGCAACTATAATGACCACCAAATTGAATGCCTGTCTTATCTTGCTGAAAACCACGCCTAGAAATTGCAGCCAATGATCTGATTGCTCAAGATGCCTTAAATGATAAAGGTTTGCAGATTGAAACTTACGCGTTTCTCCTTCTAGAAGACCCACGTGGTCGTTATGAAGAGTGTAGCGCTTCGAAAATTAAAAGTAAAAACATTTTCAATCATTCAATCCGTTTCAAAAAGGTTTTCCAATAATTAATATTATTCATAAAAACTTCCAAAATGAGCTCAATAAAAGAGAATTTAAATTGCATTTCATGTAATAACAATGTAATTCATCAAAATTATACAAAGCATAAGTACATCAAATGAATTATCTCATATACATATTCAACCATACTCGGAAGAAATCAACAATTCCAATAGAAACATCTTTTCTATGCTAAGTCATAAAACTTTAATTTCCTCAAATCAATGTTACATTATATTCTTTCAAGCCATACTTCTATTTCAAAGTTTCATTAAAGAATGTCAAATACATATACATTTATAATGGGCTTCCCAAGCCAATCCAGAATAATACACAAGTACATCAATAGCAAATGAAACTTGGAACCTCCAACTGTCGTGACCCCCTCGGTCTGCTTGCGAGCTGGGGCCAAGAGTGTGATTCTGGCGCCTTTTCCGCCCAACCACGAAGTCCATGACTTCCCCGGGTTCCTTCCTAACTCAAAGAAATCCCCGGCCCTACATAAAGGAGCCTAGCAACCCGAAAGAGTAAAACAGGAGGGAACTCTCGATGCATGCCTGGTGCCTATATGCATTTCTAACATGAGAAAAACACATTTCTTGCAACAGGAGGTGGCAGAGACTCAAATACATATATGTTTCTAGGCTTTTAAAACAAATCCATCTATTTCAATGGTACAAGTGCTTGGCCAAGCATAAATAATACAAGAAAATGGTAGTTTAGAAAAGGTAATACTACCGTCTCTGTAAGTCCACCTTCGGCATCCTGTCCCGGAAGTTACCAAAAGCAAAGTATGAATAAATACAAACGCAGAAAGTTGTGCATTTTCTTACATGTTTCATGCATTCAATTGATTCTAAATGAACTTCAAATGAGAATTTCATAACATCCGTTGAAAGAAAAATTGTAAGTTCAGTAGAAAGATTTCATTTACTCTTTTGTAAGTAATTCCTTTCTGTTTTGGTAAAAGACTCTGTTTTTAACGAAGATCATGTATGACATAATACTATCAGTGTACTACTAGAGAAATTTAATTAATTCTTTTGTATGAGACAGTGTTTTCTGATTTCAGTATATACTTCTATTCTTTCCAAATTCAAGCTGACTGAAAGTGTAACTCTTAATTTGAATACAGGTTTCTGAATATTAGTAATATACAGAAACAGTGCAATTCTTTTGGAATACAGAGGTTTGAAAGATAAACTTGCATTCGAATTTTACATTGAATACCTTTACTCAGGAATGTACTTCTGTATGTAAATACATGTCAAAGTAATCAAGAAGATTTTTAGTTTACATGGTTTCTCAGTGATACTTCTGTTCTTGTTCTAGGTTTAACATTTCTGAGATATTTGTGTATTTTTAACAGAGATCATATCACTCTCTTAAAAGGGTTTTCCTGTTCAAACTTGCATTTTGGTATATATGCATGGATATATATATATATAATATATATATAGAGTGTATATATATATATATGTATATATATGTGTGTGTGTAAAAATTCATATACAGCTGAGTGTAAATTTTGAAGAAAGAAATACTGATTTTTATAACTGTTTATAAGTTCTCTGGCTGTGCACACAGAATATAAACATTTTTCAGGGTTTCCTTACTGGCGTTGAGCAACATAAGGGCACAGGAAGCCCTTGCCCCTCCCATGGGGAGGGGGCGGGCTGTGAGGGGCTCGCACCCCCTCCACAGGCCGCGGCCTATGGAGGGCGCGAGCCTCCCCACAGATCCGCGTCCTTCCCATGGGGAGGACAAGGGATTAAATCCCTTTCCTTTTTCCTGTGTATAACAGTTTCATAACTCAAAAAAAAAGAAGACATTTAGAGACATTTTGCCCAGTAATATACTGCATTCATATTTATCCCAAAAGGCATTTCGAATTTATTTCAGATGACAGTGTTTTATGCAAATTGTATGCATATATATATATATATGTATATATGCACGGGAATACAGTTTCCTGTGCATATATATATATGTATATATATATGTTTATGTAGGTTTCAAATATAATTGAGAGCAGTTTAATAATTTGCAGCTTTTTGCATCTGACTGTAACCCTAATCTGGAAGAAAAGATTGGGTATTCTTTCTATATTGCAGCAATGAGGAGTAAACTATTACCCAGAAATAAAATTGGAAAAGATTTGTAATCATTTCATAGATTGAAGCCTTTCATTTCTTAAATTCTCTTACTGCAATTTTAATCTGATTGAAAAACAAGTATGGAAAAGAACCTGGCAATTTCTTCCAGTGCAGATGCCCAGTATTACTTTCCTGTCGCCTTCTTCCAGAGCTCTCGGATATGTCTCCATGAATGTTCTCTTTTCTTTCTTAAAGCTTTATTCCTCTTTTCGAGGATCATGCAGAGTATTTCCAGATGACAGATAAATTTCTCATGCAAATTCCCAAGATTGCCACATGCCAACAGCATTGTTGGTTTTAAGAAAAATTTCCAGAGCCCAAAGTTCTCTCGGGCTGTTCATTCCTCTTCATTTTGGAAAAATAATCATATGCAAACAGAGATATCTCCACTTTATACAAACCAATTATTTCATTATATGCAAACATAATATTTTCATTTTATTATTTGTTTTTAATTTCCTATATTTTTTTAAACTCAGATTTTCCTTTTTATTGCACAAAATAAATGGGATAAACTAAAATAAATTAAACCATATTCTTTTCACAATTTTTATGGTTAATTAAACTATATTTAAATTTTGCTATGCTATTGTTTTTATGTATATATATATTTCTTTTGTTTTAATCAATCACTTATTCAAACCACGTAATCAATTTCAAACAATCATATTGAAAACAGATATGACCTAATGCAACTACATGATTTTTAAGTGGTGTGTGCGCGATCGAGAGCTTCTCCTCTTTTACCCTGTCGGGAAGCTAACCTTCTTTTCCTCAATCACACTCTTGGCCTTCGATCACCTGCAACTCAAATGCACTCAGGCGTGCAAAAATGAAAGTGTATTAGTAACCAATATAGAAATATAAATTTAAGCAATAATTAAATCAACATTCCTATTTTGTATCATTTTAAAATAAAATGCACTCATAATTCTGAAAGAAAACAATTATTTTTCTACATTTCCACACACCAAAGCATTGTATTATATTATATTGCTCTAACACGTATCATAATTCATATATTAAATCCCACAAAGTCATGGTCAAACAGCATCAAAGTAAGTCATGGTCCAAATAGCATCAAAGTAAGTCATGGTCAAAATAGCATCAAAGTATGAGACGTGACATCCTTCCCCACTTGGGAAGAGACATCGTCTCGATGTCTAAAAGCAAATCCACACAATAGAGTTTGAAGTATTAGTGTATCATAGTCACAATATGCATAAAAAGAAAAGTAAGCTATAACCTCAAATGAGGAAAAGATCTGTTAATGTCATCTGTATTTTCATAGGTGGTATTATCCATCGAATGTTGGTCCCACTGGACCCTGCACTCCACAATATCATGGTTCCACAACTTAATGTTGCGCCTCCCAGAATCCTGGTGGGCTCCGCTAGCACCACCCCTGAATCCTGTTAAGTGTGCCAGTCATGCACACCACACATATGGTATTACTACCATTCAATTATATCCAAGTAACAAATAGCTCTTGCACCAGAGCTTACAAGAATAACATCACATCTTTCGAGCTTAAGAATTTATTCACTCTCATTAGTATAAGTATAGAGAACATTTCTCGTTCAAGCATAAGTATCAGTGTAGTTAAGGAAACAATTTTCTATGCTATGAGTACAAACACCCATACAAAAGTGTCATTGCACAAAGCATGAGAAGTGCATTATTGCACAAGCACCATTTTCATATAATACACATGTAAGTACCTTTACTAAAAGAAAAACAATCAGGCATACATGATCCACCCTATCAATCATTCATACCTTGTCTGCAAGACAAGTCGAGAAAACTTATCTAAACATCCTTACCATTGAAGGCCCCTTAAGGCATCTCAACTTTTTGTTCTTCAAAAATCTCGTGGATTCTACAAGACCCATATCCTCAATCATCAACTTTCCCAAAGTCCAGTACCATAATGAACATTCTTTCCTTTAAAACATCCCTTCTTAGGTTTCCTGCCTTCGAGAAGGCTCAACCAAGATTATCTATTATTATCCAATTTATTTACTTCACATATAAATTACAAATAGAAAAACAACTGCAAAGGTGCTCCAACGAGGTCCAAACTAACCATCGTGCACACCGACTATACTGAGACTAGGTCACTTGCAATCCATTCCTTTGACAATTCTGATTTTTGAACTTTCTCTTCTTATATTTAGTGCCCTTTATCTTCCTTTGAATTATACTTCATTTATTTCATCTTTTACATCTTACTTATTATTTATTCCTTAATCAATCCTTATTTTACTTCCATTACCAACTATTGGTTTCTTCTAGTTTAGAATACCTTTCTGTAACTTCCTTATCCATTTTTAGTTCTACAACACTTTTATTATCCCCCTTTTTTTTTAATAATACATTCTATATATCAAACTTCAATCAACATTTCCAATCTTACCTTTTTCTTCTCATTCCACGCTATTCTTCTTGTCTCAAGGGTTTCTCCTTCCTTTCAACTTCCATTACTATTATATTGTCATTTTAGTCTTTCATTCTTCCATTCAAACTTTATGTTACCACAACATCTTACATTTTATTAATTAATACATAGCTATGAGGAATTTCCATTCCTATGCCCTTATCCATCCTAAAATATCTTCTTATGATCTAACAATACATGTTGCCAAAGTGTTTCTTTGCTCTACCCTTTCACCACCTGCAACACCTCCCTACTTTCCATTTGTGTTCCATTACATCCACCTTAATTGAAGCTTACTACACAACCACTTTGCTTTCTCAACTAACATCCTCCTACCACTACCTATTATATCATCATACCAAAACAAGTTTTTTCTCAAAACTCAAGGGATATACTTAGGAATCAATCCATAAAGCATGTTCTCAAATTTCCTTTGTACTATCTAGACACGGTGTCCTCTCATATAGTAATATCAACAAGATATACAAAAATAATAGGCCCATAGCAACACCAGTGTTCAAAACTTTCCTATTATTTCAAAATTAAATACTTGTATCAGACAGCGTATTAAGGAATTCAATCTATCGTAATTCTATCAACATACATACCAGGAACTGAAGCACTCTCTGTATTATACCCCCTCATACAATCTATCAGAGGTCCATCATGGACATGATAGAGCACATAACATGAAACTTGACCATCAATTTAAAACATTCAAGCATAGCCACCATTTAGAAAAATTAAATCAAATCCAAGGAAAAGAAAAGTCGATTTCAACAATAAGGCATAAAATGTGCACCATTTCAACAATAATTCACACATGACCATAATGGTCGCAAGATAAATAAGTATCGAAAATTTGATGGCTATACTTACTCATGCCCATAAATAAAAATTCAACTTTGACCTACACGCCATTCAATAAATTGAACAAAAACAATAAAATAAATGAGTAAATAAATAAATAAATAAGATATCAAATTTTTTTTTTAAGTTACATAACATATGAACTATGTGACTAACTCTAGTCATCAGAGAGGGAGTACAATACCCAACCATACCTAGGTTTCAAAATCCGAGGTAAGTAAGAGAGCATATTCAATCAAAGTGTACAGTGAGTCATCTAAGACCCAGTCACACAAAACAAGAGATCCATTCTACTTCATCATCCAACATCGTTGAAGATGCCAAACAACAAAAATTGCATTCCTTTCAAGGGAACTTCAATCGCCACGTAATGACACACATGGTCAAACACTAGCGAACATTCACAACCCAAGGTATCCAAATGCTTCATTCACAATGAAAAGCAATTACCAATTCCCACTTTATAGATATACACCATTCATATGGATAACGCATTACTACAACATTCACACATTAATTACCTGAAGTTCTCATTCGCACAAATAAATATGCCAAAACACACACACACGGGATATGAAAACAAAAATTATTCAAGTGCGTCACTCACACAAGGTAAGTATACCATCTCTAACATAATATGAAGAACAAGCTTGAGCGCTTTACTCGCACTAACCATAGACAATCATAAGTGCATTACTCGCACATTATACATGTATATATATGCAAAGTGCCTAACTCACACGATGCATTACTCACACATTGTACATGTATATATGCAAAGTGCCTACTCACACGATGCATTACTCACACCAAATATAAATCAAACAGGAGTGCATTACTCACACATTATACATGTATATATGCAAAGTGCCTAACTCACACGATGCATTCCTCACACCAAATATAAATCACACAAGAGTGCATTACTCGCACAATATATGCAAAGTGCATATTCGTAAATATATCATTTATATAAATCCAGCATATAGGACTCATAAGGTCTCACAAGATCAAAACTCATGCCCTGTCAATAAGGCTGACAATGATAACTTATCTGAACAAAATTTTTCTCCTAGGACCATATCGAAGACTCCTAAGGAGGCTTAACTTGTATTTACTAAAGATCACAAGGATCATACACACATCCCGGTTAGGAAAGAACAAACATCACCTAAAAATCAGCTTACTCATAATCAAATACCTTTACCATTGCAGACATCCTTCTTGGATTCTCTTCTTCCTTAAAGCATCATCTAATCATTAATGGTCGTAGGTGATTGTTCTTTCTACTTGTCTTAATATATGCATATTTTATTTTTACCTCTAGTAACCTTGTAACTTAACCTTTTAGATCATAGTCATTCGCCCTTTATGTCCTCAAGAGACCTCTTTTCTCAATATTTCTCTACTCTACATCATCACTTCACGGGTTGTCATCATGTCTTAGCCATCTTGGCTCAGATATATCCATCACAATATCTCAACCCCTTTTTTTTAAAGGTACAATCTCCAATCCTTGCTTCGACCATGACATTTTCCTACTAAGGATTCTTTTGAAAATGCCACTAAACTGATGAGTACTCTCAACTAATAAAGTCATACCATGCCTAATCTTCTAGGTTCTCAACTTAAACATCCAAGACTCATTGAGGTTCCAACCCATCAAAGAAATCTTCGACCCAAGATAGGGTGCTAATTCACTCGATGCTCTTAGAAATTTAGGTCATCAACAGGTTCACATTGCAACCTATAGCGTAGAAGTCTTAAGGTCCGAGTGTTGAACCTATGGCTCTGATACCAAGATGTAGCGCTCCGAAAATTAAAAGTAAAGACATTTTCAATCATTCAATCCGTTTCAAAAAGGTTTTCCAGTAATTAATATTATTCATAAAAACTTCCAAAATGAGCTCAATAAAAGAGAATTTAAATTGCATTTCATGTAATAACAATGTAATTCATCAAGATTATACAAAGCATAAGTACATCAATGAATTATCTCATATACATATTCAACCATACTCGGAAGAAATCAACAATTCCAATAGAAACATCTTTTCTATGCTAAGTCATAAAACTTTAATTTCCTCAAATCAATGTTACATTATATTCTTTCAAGCCATACTTCTATTTCAAAGTTTCATTAAAGAATGTCAAATACATATACATTTATAATGGGCTTCACAAGCCAATCCAGAATAATACACAAGTACATCAATAGCAAATGAAACTTGGAACCTCCAACTGTCGTGACCCCCTCGGTCTGCTTGCGAGCTGGGGCCAAGAGTGTGATTCAGGCGCCTTTTCCGCCCAACCACGAAGTCCATGACTTCCCCGGGTTCCTTCCTAACTCGAAGAAATCCCCGGCCCTGCATAAAGGAGCCTAGCAACCCGAAACAGTAAAACAGGAGGGAACTCTCGATGCATGCCTGGTGCCTATATGCATTTCTAACATGAGAAAAACACATTTCTTGCAACAGGAGGTGGCAGAGACTCAAATACATATATGTTTCTAGGCTTTTAAAACAAATCCATCTATTTCAATGGTACAAGTGCTTGGCCAAGCATAAATAATACAAGAAAATGGTAGTTTAGAAAAGGTAATACTACCGTCTCTGTAAGTCCACCTTCGGCATCCTGTCCCGGAAGTTACCAAAAGTAAAGTATGAATAAATACAAACGCAGAAAGTTGTGCATTTTCTTACATGTTTCATGCATTCAATTGATTCTAAATGAACTTCAAATGAGAATTTCATAACATCCGTTGAAAGAAAAATTGTAAGTTCAGTAGAAAGATTTCATTTACTCTTTTGTAAGTAATTCCTTTCTGTTTTGGTAAAAGACTCTGTTTTTAACGAAGATCATGTATGACATAATACTATCAGTGTACTACTAGAGAAATTTAATTAATTCTTTTGTATGAGACAGTGTTTTCTGATTTCAGTATATACTTCTATTCTTTCCAAATTCAAGCTGACTGAAAGTGTAACTCTTAATTTGAATACAGGTTTCTGAATATTAGTAATATACAGAAACAGTGCAATTCTTTCGGAATACAGAGGTTTGAAAGATAAACTTGCATTCGAATTTTACATTGAATACCTTTACTCAGGAATGTACTTCTGTATGTAAATACATGTCAAAGTAATCAAGAAGATTTTCAGTTTACATGGTTTCTCAGTGATACTTCTGTTCTTGTTCTAGGTTTAACATTTCTGAGATATTTGTGTATTTTTAACAGAGATCATATCACTCTCTTAAAAGGGTTTTCCTGTTCAAACTTGCATTTTGGTATATATGCATGGATATATATATATATATATATATATACATATACAGCTGAGTGTATATATATATATATGTATATATGTGTGTGTGTGTGTAAAAATTCATATACAGCTGAGTGTAAATTTTGAAGAAAGAAATACTGATTTTTATAACTGTTTATAAGTTCTCTGGCTGTGCACACAGAATATAAACATTTTTTAGGGTTTCCTTACTGGCGTTGAGCAACATAAGGGCGCAGGAAGCCCTTGCCCCTCCCATGGGAGGGGGCGGGCTGTGAGGGGCTCGCACCCCCTCCACAGGCCGCGGCCTATGGAGGGCGCGAGCCTCCCCACAGATCCGCGTCCTTCCCATGGGGAGGACAAGGGATTAAATCCCTTTCCTTTTTCCTGTGTATAACAGTTTCATAACTCAAAAAAAAAAGACATTTAGAGACATTTTGCCCAGTAATATACTGCATTCATATTTATCCCAAAAGGCATTTCGAATTTATTTCAGATGACAGTGTTTTATGCAAATTGTATGCATATATATATATATATATATATGTATATATGCGCGGGAATACAGTTTCCTGTGCATATATATATATGTTTATGTAGGTTTCAAATATAATTGAGAGCAGTTTAATAATTTGCAGCTTTTTGCATCTGACTGTAACCCTAATCTGGAAGAAAAGATTGGGTATTCTTTCTATATTGCAGCAATGAGGAGTAAACTATTACCCAGAAATAAAAATTGGAAAAGATTTGTAATCATTTCATAGATTGAAGCCTTTCATTTCTTAAATTCTCTTACTGCAATTTTAATCTGATTGAAAAACAAGTATGGAAAAGAACCTGGCAATTTCTTCCAGTGCAGATGCCCAGTATTACTTTCCTGTCGCCTTCTTCCAGAGCTCTCGGATATGTCTCCATGAATGTTCTCTTTTCTTTCTTAAAGCTTTATTCCTCTTTTCGAGGATCATGCAGAGTATTTCCAGATGACAGATAAATTTCTCATGCAAATTCCCAAGATTGCCACATGCCAACAGCATTGTTGGTTTTAAGAAAAATTTCCAGAGCCCAAAGTTCTCTCGGGCTGTTCATTCCTCTTCATTTTGGAAAAATAATCATATGCAAACAGAGATATCTCCATTTATACAAACCAATTATTTCATTATATGCAAACATAATATTTTCATTTTATTATTTGTTTTTAATTTCCTATATTTTTTTAAACTCAGATTTTCCTTTTTATTGCACAAAATAAATGGGATAAACTAAAATAAATTAAACTATATTCTTTTCACAATTTTTATGGTTAATTAAACTATATTTAAATTTTGCTATGCTATTGTTTTTATGTATATATATATTTTTCTTTTGTTTTAATCAATCACTTATTCAAACCACGTAATCAATTTCAAACAATCATATTGAAAACAGATATGACCTAATGCAACTACATGATTTTTAAGTGGTGTGTGCGCGATCGAGAGCTTCTCCTCTTTTACCCTGTCGGGAAGCTAACCTTCTTTTCCTCAATCACACTCTTGGCCTTCGATCACCTGCAACTCAAATGCACTCAGGCGTGTAAAAACGAAAGTGTATTAGTAACCAATATAGAAATATAAATTTAAGCAATAATTAAATCAACATTCCTATTTTGTATCATTTTAAAATAAAATGCACTCATAATTCTGAAAGAAAACAATTATTTTTCTACATTTCCACACACCAAAGCATTGTATTATATTATATTGCTCTAACATGTATCATAATTCATATATTAAATCCCACAAAGTCATGGTCAAACAGTATCAAAGTAAGTCATGGTCCAAATAGCATCAAAGTATGAGACGTGACAAAGAGTACGACCAACAATTAAAGATGGTACGGCCTGCCTAATGAAAATCATGCGCTAACAATGAAGGGTGCACTTAGCAATGAAATGTCAATCAACAATAATAACCTTGAATGAAATTTTGATCTGCACACAATCTTCTGAATAAACCCCTATAAATCAACTCCTATAAGCATAATCGTGACTCTTGTGTGTAGCCACCTAAAGAGCAAACCTTGGGTGGTATTTCACACCTGTAGAATGCTTAAATTTGAGAGAACTCACGTTCTCCAAGATCGAATTTGCAGCAAAAACCCTTGTTTCTTCTCACAACCAAAAGCTCTTGAATTTGCAAAGTGTCGAATGAATGAATAAGAATGCTTTTCCAAAAGCTTTTATATCCTCTCCAAAAAGCCATGACCCCCTTAGGCTTTTTAATCATTTAATATATTAAAATATATTTGCTTTTGATGTCTCCAATCAAATAATATAATAAACCTCTTAAGTGTGGTGCCCCTCATTAATGCTTTTTAAATATTGACCACATGATTATAAAAAACCATATATTATAAAGGGCAATTCATTAATGCACTTTATATTTAATTATTATTAAAGTTAACACTTTAATAATAATCAATTAATCATAACTCCATAAATATTCATCGTCGACTGATTTTTCCAACACCACGAGGTTACCCACTAAACCTACTACTCAACTAGATGGCTTACTATAAATAGTAAGGTTGGACTCAAGCATCCAAAAGACTTACTAAAAATAGTGAGTACAGATGGAGCCCGAAACACCTAAAGAAGGTCGTCTCTAAATAAGCCCAAGAACTGGAGAAGAAAACACCATAAATTGCCATCTGAAGAACTAGATAACTCCCACACAAGGCCCTCTAAACAGCAAAATTAGCCTACGAGGACCAAATGATAGGCTAATCCGTCAAACACTGAAGCTAGCTAAAAAGGGGACATTACATGCTCTGATTACCCACTTGGATGCCAAAGAAATACCTTGTAGTTTCAGATCCTTTAAGCCAAGCCTGCCTTTTGCTTTGTCAATGGAACACCATTCCCACTTAACATGTGTTTTCCTATTTCATTTTCCATCAAACTAGAGGAACTCCCTGATCCTTTTTGGATTTCATTGATTTGATAACAATTAAAGAACCATACTGATGCAAAATAGATGTTGTAGGTTGACAATATTTTTTGACAAACTTGCATTCTCCCTGCTAGGGACAAATATTGTTTGTTCCACTTATCAATCTTCCTCTCTACTTTTTCTTTGATCCAAAGCCACATTTCTTTCATGTTAGCTTCAACAGCAAATGGTATGCCAAGATACCTTACCAGTTTATGTGCCCTTGCCCCCCCCTCCACTCCCCATTGTAGGTTGAACCTTGTCAGCCAATTAGGAGGATTTTCATCCCATCCCAACATGCAAGACTTAGCAAGGGAAATTTTTTCCCCTGATGCTTTGCAAAATGTGTTAAGCTTGACCATTAGATTGGTCATGTTATCTTCCTCCAATTGGACAAAAATTGCAGTGTCTGGTAAGGTGATGCCTCTTACATTTGGAGAAGAGACATAATCTCTCAGTATGTAATGTAATGAACAAATAATGCTGGGGCAAGGGGGCATCCCTGCCTTATTGACCTTTCCAAGCCAAATTCCTCTGTAAGGGTCCCATTCACATCCACTTGTGCCACTACATCTTTAAATAGCATACTTACCATACTGCAAAAGGCTCTAGGGAAACCAAATACTTCAAGAGTTAGCAATACAAATGACCACTCTACCCTGTTATATGATTTTTCACAGTCTAGGAGGAGCATTGCTACTCCTTAATTGGTGATGAGATTCTCCAGTATGTACCTCCCTTTGATGAAGCCCGTTTGCGTGTTGTTGATGAATGATGGCGGATGTCTACCAACCTACATGCTAGGATCTTGGCCAAGATCTTGTAAGACACATTTAAGAGGGTAATCGGCCTCCAATTTTTTACCAATCTTTTGTCCCCATCTTTCAAGAATAGTTTGATAATCCCTTTGTTTATATTCTTGCCCAAGGAACCTTTCTCTAGTGCCTCATTGTAGACTAAGTATAGATCATTGCAGACCTAGTCTATGAATGTTTTATAAAATTCTACAGGAAGACCATCAACACTCGGGGACTTGTCCTTTAGAGAGAAGATAGCCTTCCTAATTTCTTCTTTTGAGATTCCTTTACCAAGTTCAATTGCTTCCTATTCAGTAATTTTCTTTGGGATGAGATGTTTGATATATTCTTTTGCCTTTGTGCATTCATCATTATCCCCTTCTGAGGTGAAAAGGCCCTTATAGAACTGGTAGAACTGCTCCCTTATTTCTTCCTAGTTGGTTAGAGGGGCACCCTCTGCCCAAATTTGATCAATTTTCTCTTTTATCTGCTTATCCCTAATGTACCTAAAGAAAAATTTGGTGCCTTTATCACCATTATTTAACTAGTTCAGCTTGGCCCCTTATTCTCAACCCCTGAATCTTGTTTGTTTGAATCTTTCTTAGGGAATTCTTGGCTAGGGATAAATTGTTGAGTAATGCCTCATTCTCAAGCTCATTTTGGAGATTGGATTCAGCTTCAAACAATCTTTCTTGCAGAAGGCCCTCCTCTGTCCTCATGTCCATGGCTCTTTTTTTCCAATTGTTTGGAAAAGGGTCTTCCACCCTTCCACATTCAAGTTCCATCTATCTATTGCACGTTTCCCTTTACGCATCCACTTATTGATCTGCCTTAGGGATACAATAGCATCCCTGCAATTACTGTCATTTAATAACTTAGTATTGAGAAGAAAACCCACACAATTCCTTTTCCCCTTTGCCATGCCGACCTTAAGGCAGAATTTTTCCATAATTTGGTGGTGGTCAAAGAGGGTAAAAGCAAGCACTTCTACTTTGCAACCTTCTCTTGCTGGTTCAACTGAGAAGAAATCTTTGTTCATGTAAAACCTATCCAACCTACAGTAATACTCCTCCCCCCCTTTTCTGCATTGCACCAAATAAACCAAATACTGGTGCAGTCTTTCTTTTTCCCTTCAACAGGATCAAAGGTTTAGCTTAGACTTCATCCTTTGCCAAAAATACCTCTCATTGCCTTTCCATTCCAAGTTTACACCTCCACATTTATCTTCACTCCTTTCAACCAAATTAAAGTCACCCCGAAGGATCCAAGGGATGTCCTATAGGTTGAGAAGCCAGTTCCACAACATGATTCTGTCCCTATATTCATTTGGGGCATAAACAAAACAAATGCCAAAGCTAGCTTCCTTTCTTTTAATAGTTAGCCAAACTGCCCTATTACAAGGGGAGACATCAGAAGTAATAACATATTGTTCCCATTCCTTGGCCAACAAAATAGCAGCCCCTGCCCCCAACCCCCCTTCCTTTCTCATGATTGGTGACAAACTATGTTGCCCCTCCCCAAACAAACTTTAGGGTGGCCTTCAAAGTGAATCCTGTTGCTTTTACCTCATGGAGAAGAACCACATCCTTTTCTTTTCTCTAATTAAGGAATCTTCTTACTAAATGTTTTTTTATTAAGGGATTCAAGTCCCCTGACATTCCATAATGTGCAATTAATGTTCATGAAAATTAACTTTTGGAGGGGTCTCCTTTCCATTCTTAAAGTGTCAAAACACTTAGGCAATCTACTCTCAATTTCTATTCTTTTAGTAGTGGGCACAAGGATGATCCCACTAGTTTTCTTTCTTTTTCCTTAACAATACGAAGGCTCCCCCTACCCATAGGTATGACAGCCCCAATCTCTTTTTTCCTAGATTTCCTGGTTTTTTCCCCTGGCACCTCCTTAAGGACCTCCTCCTCTTCTATGGTTTCCTTAGCAGCTGTCTCCCCTACATCCTTGGAAGGTTCCATACTAGTATGTGTTCCAAAATCATTTAGAATTGCCCCTTCACCAAGTTTAGAATTGGAGTCATTTGACCATATTTTAGGCTTTAAGTGCCTCAGTTATTATTTGCTCTAAATCGTCCTTTTGGGTTTTGAATTCTTCATTCCCTACATCCCCATTCACCAAATTACCAGTAGGGGAGGCCTCCAACGGGCTTTCCCCATCACTAATGTTAGAAAAGTTCCCAATTTCCTTCGGAGTTTTCTTTTTTGCATTCCTACCGATAACTTGCTAGATGGCGGTGCACCTAGTTTGTACTTCAAACTCATTAACCAATTTCTTAACCTGAGATGGTGATTTTGGACCACCCGTTTTTGTTTCCACCGCATTTTCTTTTTCTTGATTTCCAACAACCTGTTGATGTGATTTTTTGTGACCGCACCAACACAGAATAAAGTCGCCAACGACTACCCTATTCTCTCTTGATCAAAGTATCTAGCACGCTAAGATTGCGAGAAAGTTTGTGTGTTCAACTCCAAGGTTCCTTCTAGGTGTGGATAATCTTAGTTGGCTAGATGTGATTTTGCTGGTATTTCAAGGGGACTTACACAATTGTTCAGCAGCTAACAGCAGACAGCAGATTAAGGGCTTCACGTGGTTTGAATGATTTGGCAGGTAAGCACAAGTTTCCTAACACTAACCAGAAATGAACTGAATTTAAAATGGTTGTAGGGGTGAGAAGGTTCTAATCTACTCTAAGGCGTGGGACATGGCGATCAATTCTCGCAGACTTCAACCAGGTTTTGTTTTGCCTCGCTTCGGACAGCTTCCATAAAACTGGTGCAATCTTCGGAGGAGTAATCAAAGGTATTCAAATCACAGTTCAACATGAAGACACCATCACAACGACGCATGCCAACATACAAACCATAATCAAAGTCAAGTTCACAATGTTCCAGTTGACCACGCAAGGCGAACCCACCATCAGCAAGCCCCCCAGTGGTATGGATAAGCGAAGTTCTGTTCAAACTGAGCACCGTATTCCACAATTACTAAGTACTTGCATGAAATGAAATCTACTTTACTTTAACCTACTTCAAGATTCTACGTGAATTGGAAGGACGAAGAAGCCTCGCTAGCTACTCATAACAAAGAAGAGATCACCATCAATGAAAACTCTTTTATTATGAAAATGTCCACAACAACTTCTTACAAAGTATTCAAATGGAAGACTTTCCTTCCTTTTCAAACTATGCTACTCTCTATTCTATTAATCTCTCTCTATTTCTTCTCTGCTATCCTAATTCCTAATGATACAAATGAGGGGGGATGCCCCTTTTATAGTTGGCCAAATCCAGTGGACGGCTCAGATTCAATTACAATGAAGGGCTCAGATCAAGCCACATAAACCCTAACCCTAAAAACCGCCACCAAGAAGAAGAGTGGGGTAATAAATGAGCAATTAATGGCCACCATCTTCTAGAAGATACCTGTCTGGAAACGTGTTCACACTATTCTTCTCTGACTACAAACGGCATGAGTTTGGTCAACACTGCTTCAACTCCTTGAATGGATATGGCGGGCACGTTCTCAATCTAACTTCAAGCCTGCAACCTCTTTCTCCTACTCGACGATGATTTTCCTCCTTGATGTTGTTCTTCAACTTTGAAGTACTTGATGGTGACCATTAACGCTTGGCTTTCCATCTTTCCCTCCATCTTGAGCTTTGAAAACATTTCTTCTTTGCCACTTGAGTTGGGCACATACTAGGTCTAAACACTTAGCCATTTCTCCCAAGTATTCGCTTCATCTCCCCAAGTCATCATGCCTTGGCCTCGATGTTCACCCTACAAAACAAGCAAGGAGAAGAGAATCAAAACACTTCATAATATAAACTCACCTTACTTACCTGATTTTCATGCTTTAACTTCCAAGGTCTGAGTGATCTCCAGATCTGATAGGGTTCATCGTTTTTATCTAGCCAACTTTGCTTTCTTCATGATTTTTCAACATCTGTAGGCTGAGCATATAACACCTGTACATCATATTTCAATGCCTTAGACAAATTTCATCATCCTCAAGGGTGTATTTAAGAGATGCATTTTTAAAATCATCTTTTGAAAGTGTTAACTTCAACTGCATCTTCTTCAAGAAATTTATTTCACCGGCTGAGGTGTTGACAACTTTGATTTTATTCATCTCTGGCTCAAAAAGACCATTTCCACGAAGAATTTGATCAAATTCACCTAGGCAATCAACTTCAGATTCATCATCCGAGGCATTTTATTTCAACAACACATTTTATTCTTTTGCCTTAGAAAATTTTTAAATTTTCCCCTTAGAAAATTCTTTATTCAAGTGCCGATCAAAATTTTCATCTCGAAATCCTTGGTGAGCTGTGGAAGACTTTAAAATCAATTCTTCTTCGAAGATGTCCAATACCCAGAAGAAAATTCCCTTCAGAAAGCATCAAATCCATGGGTCTACAAACGAAGGGGTACTTTTAATTTTTTTGAATTTTAACCTTTGAAAAATATTCTTCAATCAAATTTATTCTCATCCTTCATATCTGGGCGTATTTTCCTTGCTCTGTCTTGACAATTTTTATCAATCTTGTGAAGTTGGCACATTCTAACATATCCACTGCCAATTCATCCTTGCCTCAAGAAAATTTCATCAACTCCTCAAGCTTAGGCATATTTTCTCTAGAGATAAAATTCTAACACTTTGAAAATTTTTAAGTCCCTTCATTAACATGGTCGCATTTAGCATATTGAGGTGGATTTAACACTTTCAACGCCTTGCGATATTTCCCAACTCCACTTCAAACATGGGTGCATTCAAAGGGGTAAGGAGGAAGTCAACCCAACGCCTTGGTAACCTCTTCATCTATCTTCACCTTCACCTTGGGCACATTTACCCTGTTGAGGAGGAATTTACTTCACTTAACAACTTTTACCTCACTTTCATCTTGGACTTGGGCGCATTCAAAGGGTAGATGAGAAAGTCAACACTTAGACTTGTCTTCACCTTACTTCAAACATGGGCGCATTTTTATAGTGGAGGATTTAATTCCATACTTAGAAATTTTCCATTCAGCAGCTGATTCCTCCTTGGGCGCATTTTGAAGGTGGAGGTGGACTTAACTCAACACTTAGAAACTTTTTATCAAGCCAACACCTAGCACCTTAGAGATGGGTGCATTTAGGGGGTAGAGGTGGACTTAACTCAACACTTAGGATTTTTCTTAGCTTATTTCTCCTTGAGGGCGCAATTTGAGGGTGGAGGAGGACTGAACTCCAACACTTAAGAATTTTTTATCACCTTCAAGGCAAGTTGGGCACATTTCATGAGCCCAGCAGGAAGTTCTAATCACTTAAACAATTTTTCATCCTCTTGACAACTTGGAGATGGGTGCATTTTGAGGGGTGGTGAAGGATATTTCTAATACTTAGAAATTTTCTCCATCAAACTTCAAGGCAAGTTGGGCGCATTTTGGGGGTGAAGCAGGATTTAACTCTACTTGAAAACTTTCATCCTCCTGCCAACTTAAGACAAGGTGCATTTTAGGGGTCAAGTAGGATAGTCTACAGACTTCGGCGTTTTTCATCCTTCTGCCAGCTCAATACTTACTATATATAGTAAGTTCCAGGTTTTCCCTCTTTTGAAGCTCGGATTGATTTGAAATTTTAACCACAGGATCCTCATGACCCAATTAGTCTGTTCACACTACCATCTCGAGCTGACCTGCTATTTATGGCATGTTTTTGAAGGTGGTTTACTATTTATAGCAACTACTTGATTTCATGACCTCCACAACTCCGTTTGACTTGAAATTTGAATGATGTGACCCTCATCGGTAGACTTGCCCGTTCACATTGGCGCCTGTTGTTGATTTACTATTTATAGCCTGTTTCTGGAACGCCTTACTATAAATAGTAAGTGCTCCGATTGCGTTCAAACTTTACCAGTGGATAGCTTGAAAGATACTGATTGCAGTGGGATACACCAGTTTTTGAAAATTCTGGCATTTTACCACTCATTTTGGGTCCCGAAGCTGGAAACCCTAATTTGACTTGCATATCCATCAAATGACCTTCGTTTAACTTCATTTTTGTTGCACTTTGCTCTATTCGTGATACTGATGTGTCGAGCAACTGTTGGAATGGACCTGCTAAAAATAGTAAGTCTCTGAAAATTAATCATCTCACCTTGCATGTTGTATCACTACGTAGGTTTCAGAAAACCCAGAAAGAATCTCCAGACTTGCATTGAAAAACTTTACATATAAACCCTAAAATCTGCTCCTGAAGGTGAACTTGCTAAAAATAGAAAGTTGTTCGTTCTGGCCCAAAATTTGCAGACAAGCAGCTTGACATGTTTTGGATGCAGTGTAGCGATCAGAACTTCAAAAAATGCTGAGAGAACACCCCAAATTGAACACCTTCTAAAAATAGTAAGTTGTCGGAATTCGATGAAACTTAACTGAGAACCTGTTGGAAGCATACTGACTGCAACGTGAGGCTCAAATTCCAATTTATTCACTCCCTTTTGACTTCAAATCGACTAGAAAAGTACAAACCCTAAATCTTAGACTTAGCCAAAATTTCACGTTTAAGCTCAATGGCAGGCACATCCCCAAAAAGCGGACAACATAAAAGAGACAGAAAGAGAGAGAGACAAAACCAAAGCCAAAAGACCAGAATGGAGCAAAAATTAGGGGGTACCCATTCATAATGGGGTGATGTGTGAAAAGGTCACAACACAACCCTATCGGGTGTTTCTTCAATTCTGAATTTAATTGCATACTCCTCACTTTCTACAGCCTTTTTATTCTTGTTTAAGTTTTTTTTAAGTTCATTTTGCTTAATGTATTGTCTACTTTTCCGCATTACCAATTGTTGTGCGTTCTTTTTACCATCAATTTTATCCCCCCCTCCTTTGCAAGGGGTTGATTATTACAAGTGGGTAAATTACCACTGGTTTCTTTATGTATTTCTTCTATAGCCCAAGGCGTGCCCCGATGTTATGTTTTCCAATTCCTCAATTAGGGTTTCAAACTGATTAGCGATTTTTACCGCGTTCTCATCTGGACTTGTTTGGTCGATCGCCATGGACTGCTCCCAACGCCCATTTTCACTATCCGGGGATAATCCCGACTGCTCAATTTCTATGCTTTCGGTTCTTCGAGGGAACCATGTATTTGTGAATCAGGGATTGAGTTATTAATGCCATTTTCCATCCTCTTACATTCCATTTCCTTATCCTCAGGAGCAATTTCCTCAAGGGAGTCAGTATCGACCCTACTCCTGGCCAGGGTAGCATTACCACTTCTTTTTTGGATTAGAGGGCAATTTCTCCTTATGTGCCCTTCTTTTCGACGGAAGTAACAAGCATTGAGACCCCCTAGAATTTCTAGGGCACAACAGATTGTTCCCTCTTTCAATCTTCCAAAATTTCAAGGATGTCAACTCTCGAGGAGAGAGATACCAGAGCCTGTGCATTTGAGTGGGGGAGCGAGGCCTTAGTATCCTCCACCTTGATAATATTTCCATAGGGTTCCAATAGAAGCGGTATGAACTTCCAAACCCTAGGCAGAACCTGTTTAACAACCACCCATCTAGGGCTTGACAATGCCAAGACCTCATCATTTAGGGCTTCAGGTATCCATGCCAGGGCATGAAATACGACTTTACCCACATGCCAAAATTGTTTTCTTATTACTTTCTCTTGAGATTTCTGGTTTTTAAAGAATATTACAAATAATCCTCACTGCACCATTCTACAGTATGAATAATGAAATCCTAACCTTTTTTTCCCAAATTTTATGCATCCATTCATCCATATACTTTCTAGCCGAGACCTTAGTGATATCCACGATGGCAAAGAAAACAACAATTTTTTTTAACCTATTATCTTCCTCTAGGATTGCATTTTCCAATTACTCATTTGGAACCAAGACAACTTTTTTGGGGGCGGCCAAAGGGCACTTACCTTGTCCTCCACAGCCTCTCCCTTCGACATTTTCAAAGCCTTCCACCAGAAGTTTTGCACCCAGCGGTAAGCAGTTTCTTTCCTCTGCAACAATGTCTCTAAAAGTTTTTGTCTACACTTTACTCTCATTAACCTCTTTTGGGATTTTTGATAAGCCATCTGGGGGATCAATATCCCCTTCCATCATTAATTTAATCCCTACAATTTAATCCACACATGCAGGCAGAAAGAAAACCAAGAACAAAACCCGGCCACACATGCAAAGCACTAGTTGAAAAGGCGAAATGAAGGCAGAACAAAGGGCAATAATGGGCCCGTACCGACGAAAATGCAGTCCAGGGTGGAGGAGGGTCGAACCTCCTCCGTGGCTTTGCGTGGAACCCCAACCAGACCTAGTTGCAGTCCCCTCCACACGCCTCACATGCTCCCCTCCAAAATTCCCCCCACTTTTTATTTATTTCTGTCAACCCTTTACAACTATTTCACTTGTCCATTTACTTTTTGATTTATTGCTATCTACCCTTTAAAGTAGTTCCAATGGTTCCCCTACCTTTTCATATATTCTAATGCAGTCAACATAGATAGATGTATTTCTTTTGTTTTATTTCTATCAGCCCACTTACATATGGACTTTGTTAAATTTCTCGCTAAATGGACTTATCACCAAGATCTGGAATTAGAATGTGAATGTTCCCTTGAAATTGCTCTCTCCAAGATTATACGAACTGGTGAAGGCAATCACTTGCTAACTCCAATTGAAGCGAGGCACACAAACCATGTATACATATGAGAAAAAGTATTAACTGATGTTGAAACCACAATCAACACATATCCAAAAAATACTCTTAGCTCACACATGATACAATCCAAGTAGCATAGCACAAGAATGTTCCTAGAGCATGATAAAATGTGCCCTGCTCCAAAAAAATTTAACATTCAACAACTTTCCCAATCTGAGTTAGCAATTGTTGCTTGATACCTCCTAAAAGACAAAGGTCATGCAAAAGGATTCTATGATGCTAATGCCTTTCCTTGCCACTTGATGTATATAATGCAACCCTCTACTAGCACCACATAGAGGTTAAAAATTGTGCCAGTTGGATGCCTGCAAGGCTACTAACAAATATAAAATTGTGTCATGGCATTGCACTCCCAATCCCAAGCTGCTTACTAACACACAAATAAGCACCAATACCTGAAGTTAAATCATGAGAAAATCAGTTAGAACAAACACTTCTCTTTTTGACTGATCAATATTAAGCAAGTCAATAAATAAACTTTGCAGGTTGCTCTACTTACACCAGTAATCATTGTTGTTCTTGATACCAACCAACATGAGCATAAACCACAAGTAACAAAGCTATTCTCCTTATCACACTATCCTCGATGCCCACACCAGCACAAAAATACTGTAGCAATTGCTTGATCAATCTCAAGAAGAAAGCAAGATCAATAAAGTGATTAAAAATCAAGAATTTTTTCCCATCTAGATGTAGCTTGATAATAAAGCAATGCTCAGCACTCTGCAAGATGAGCAGCAAACTGAGCTGGCCATATTTTAGTGGCCACCATTATTTTTCCATGATTTACATTTGGGCTCTGAAAATTTGGATATCTCACACAAACCCATGCAGCTCCCCATTGTTGAGTGGCCATGCCTTGTAAAATTCTGTAAATACTCTTCACCAAAACCCAAAGGCCCTATGTGAAATTCTACAGACCAATACAAAATTTATTAGATTGAAAAACTTAATCAATATTAAATTAAGAAAAGTAACCAACTCCAAATCTTTTACAAAGGGCTTTCCAAAGTCCAGTCTGTTATATTAACTAGTGAAGAGTCAAATACACCTTTGTAGAACATGAGCATATTCAGTTTTTGAACGACCCTTACTTGCCTACTCTCAAACCTGGAATTGATTTCTCATCAATGTTTATTCCACTTGATTTAAAGTGGCTCACTTTACAATTTACAAACCATTGATAATAATCATTATATCAAAATGAAATGTTAGATATGCATATGCATTATTTATTATTTGTTAAGCATCAACCACCCTCAAAATAGGAATGTTCCAACACCTAGTCAAATGCTAAACCAAAAAATGTATCCAGTGACTTGGTGATATGTCACAAGCACTACATAAATGTCATGCATGGAAGTTAAAAACATTCAAGGTACTAGTAACCATGTTAGAAAATGATAATATTTTGCAGGCCTTTTTGAGGCTCCAGACAATAATGTTTTAGACACCAATTCAAATTACTTTTGAAAGTGTATGTATATTTTGAAAATACCACAACATCTTCCAAATTAAAAAATAGAGCATCTTTAACTCAAAGATGACCCCAATAATAATGCAATTTGACTTTGCTACCCATAATTGACATATTATAGCAAAAGAAGCCAATTTAAACATACAATTTAAGACCTGAGACTTGCAACTTGACATTTGTATGTAGCCAAATAGGAAGTTATACACGTGCTTAAACACCTAGTTGAGAAAAAAGTAATTGCCAAATCCACTTACAAATTGAGATCAGCAATTAAAAGGTACAATTTGCTGGCCACAAGACTCTCCTTTGACTTCCCATTAAAAGAACATAGATGTTGATCTTGATAATGCTACTCTTCAGAATATAGAGGTATAATATGAAAAAAATATATTAATTTGGAAAGAATAACCACTACTTCCTGTGTACCTCATGATATTTTAGGTGGTCAATATAGAATAGATTGCCACAAAAGAAGAAAATGTCCAAAAAATAGCTATGCATTTTGTATATTGAATATAAGTCACTTTGTAGAGCCATAGAAACAATAAATATCAAAAACTCTGCCGTGAGAGGAATACAACAATGGATACCCAATATTTTTTTAATACATGCCAGAGGATTAACAAGCTTTAAAAACGAGAATTCCTAAAATTTATAAGTATTATGAAACATAACATAAAGAACACGTGAATGCCACAACCCTATAAATGACAGGGTAGAAGTAGCTGCCATTATAGATCCAGCACAAAATCAATAATAGAGCAGGGTTCATTTGAAACAGAAGTCATCACAGTGATAAAAAAATTCCACATACCATCTTGATTTTATGGTCTAAGTACAAACAGTAAGTTGAAACATGAAATTTAGCAACAGATCAATGGGACAAAACAATTCACATAAGCACTAATCTAAAAGGAAATAGTAAGCAGAAATAAGGCACCAGATTTAGGGAAAAGAAATTCACATAAGCAGTTATAATCCATATGGCACTTTTCTGAAATGTATTTCACTTTTATGATTTTATCATCATTCCAGGATAAGATATTGCCTCGCCTTTTGGAAACAAAAGGAGAGAATTATTTTGAGAACTACACGTAAAAATGGTGAAAGGGATAAGTATGATGAATGTTGTGATTGTTGATGGAAAGTGAGAACTTGAGATAAGCTTACTAACAGATAAATTAATCTAAATCCTTCATATAACCTGTTATGTGAAAAATCAAAAACTTGTAATCCATCGAGACAGATAGCATCTCAACAAATACTAGACAGAAATGAGTGATTGAAGCTTTTGGGAAAGAGCAAACGAGGTACGCCTGAGATACATGCACTGAAAGAATATTTGATGATCTTCTTTTATAAATGATAAAAAATATTGTACTCTTAAAGCAAGCAGTCGCAAGCTACGACTGAAATATTACATCCATGTGAAATAGAGTATACAGCTACAAAAATTTCAGCTGCTCTCATTTCTAGGGATATTCATATACATTGATGAAAAATTTAGTAATCCGTGGAGCCTCTTCAATCCCCTGTACAGATGATACACCTCAATTACTAGAATTTAGGAAGAAGAAAAAGGATCCTTAATCATGTAACACCATCAAGGACAACCTTTATTCATGTGTCGTAGACAAGTATTTAGTTGCCTTGGCTGATGACTAGGTAATTGTCAAATCTAGTAATAATAAGTAAATGTAGTACTTGTTAGCAACCAATATAAGCAATACTGCTGTTTCATTTCACCATCTGCATGACCATGTCAGGTTCAGTCTGTAACATGTTGTCTCTCTAACTCTTTCACAGATGCTCGCTACCAAGATTACATTATGGAATATTTTCCACATCTACAGCATCCACCCAAAAAAAAACAACAATGCTTAGAAAATTGAAAAAACCTTAAAATGTTTAGATACCTATAAACATAACCATGCTTAAGAAAATCGCCTATTTTAAGAAAAGTTTGATGATTGTGGTCATAATGCTCTACCAATGGAATTTCAACGAGATAGAATTTTATGAGAAAGTTATCTTTCCATTTCTATCTCAAAATTAGTAACACTTTCAAGCATTTACCAATGTGTTCCTCAACAATAATCTACTAAAAAGAGGCATTAAGAATCCATAAGATCCAAAAATTACCTGCAATATCTTCTTGTCCAACCCTCTCCACTGCAAGAACCCTCCTCTTCTGAAATTTGTCTTTGATTTCATCCACCACTAGGTGTGTCAAAAGAAGTGCAGCAAATAGTGTTGCAAACATAAGCATGATAAAAACGCCATTCCATCCCCTTGCTGAAATGTAACCAGTCAAGAGTGGTCCCAGAGCCGCTCCAACAGACCCAGTTCCATCAATTATTGCAGTCACAGTTGCTAAAGCTCTAGAATTTCCCTTCAATGAGTTATGGGTACCCAGATCAGCTGAAACTGCTGTTGTAATAAGTGAGTATGGCCCATTAACAAACAAACCAGCAGCCATCATCAACGGAATATTGACATACATTGAAATGTTTCCATAAATTCTATAAAGAAGCAGTACAGGAATTGCAGAATATAGGAAGATGGCAGCTGTGATGGCTCGGGCCTCTAGCCTATCCGAAATATGACCAGCTAAAACTCCTCCCATCACTCCCCCAACATCAAATAAAGTCGAGAGATTTCCAGCAGTTTTGTGGGACAAACTTTTGCCACCAATATCTGAAACACAACCCAAAAGAACAAAATTAGATATGCTTATGAGTCAGCAATAACTAAAACTAGACATTTTCCTTTCTAAGACTGGTACCAAATTCTTTGATGTATATTTAATTTTTTGGATCCACTTGTCTTTGTAACAAGGATCCAAATTAATAAAATATATCAGACAAGCTTCCTGGGAGACTGAGGTCTAGGTCCTGAAAACAACCCAAAATCAGGAAAGAACAATTACGCTATCAGAAATAATTCACTTCAATTAGTTTATATATATATATATATATATATATATATATATATAATTCTTTTTTCAGTGAACAAAAGTTTAATGTCGTGCAGTATGCTTTTCTGTTAGATAGTGAATTTTTATAATTTATACCCATCAGTTATACTCTTTTGTTAGTTATCAGCATCACAGTTTCATATCATCAGCTGTAATTTTCTCCTAGCTAACTGAGTTCTAACTTTTATGTCAGTCAGTTTAACTTTTCTCTGAATTAAAAAACTACACAATGGTATCGAGATACATGATATTATGTTTAGCTGTGAAAATATAAGATCTTTAATTTTTTGTTAATTAACTGAATACTATGTAAAAAGAAAGTATCCCACATGCAAAAAGGGGACAAAACCTTTAAGGGAAAGTAACTATAAATCGGCCCTAAGACCTTATAAGCTATGCTCCCCCTAGTTTTTAGGATGGAGACAGCAGGGGATGGGGAGAATGTTTCTGGTACAAGTTTTACTTTTTGCCATTTTTGGGGGATGGCTAGTAAAAAACTAAGAAAAGTTTTGAAATATAAAAATAATTCAAATATTCAAGCATTCATCATAGACATAATAGAACCTTAATACATAACATTATATTTGAATTAAGATTTCACATGAGAATTGACAAACAAATTAATGAAATTTAATTGCTTTTACTTTACTATCAATGTGCATATATATTATATAAAAATTACAAAAAATGCCCAAAGGCTGCAAGTTTCAACTACAAAACAACAATAACATAGATTGTATTGTTGTACTTGTCCCTAATCAACATTTGTCTTTGCTGAGTCTACATCGAATTCAAAGTCGAAGTCCGAGTCACTACCACTATGAGGGGCTGCATCATCCAATGCAATCCCAACCGATCCCTCATGTGTCTCCTCCTCATCAACCTATATAGCATCTTTGCGAACAACATCCCAACATGAAGCTAGAGTTTGGCAATACTTAGGGGTCTATCAATCCTGTAGCTACTAAGCACTATGTCCGGCCACCAATTTCTCCAATTGTTTAGAGGTAAGGTTGTTCATCTTGACTAATCGAATGAAACTATGTGTGGACCAATTGCTCTTTGCAACAAAGAAAGTGGCAACCTGTGAAAGGAGTCAAGTGGCAAGTATCCTCGACTTTGATGCATCCTTGCCATGCCACATCCACCATCCAATAGGGTCAATTTGAGCTAATGTATCTCTATCCATTCTTTCCTCTGGTTTGTTGAAGGCTAGATCACAAAAATTGACAAAGGCTAGCTATTGTGTGCAAAGTATAGAAGACTTCTCATCAATATATATTTTTCAAAGCACCTTCATGAGCTCTTCTTTCACTTCTTCATCGTGAGACGAACTCACTCTTCCAAGCCTAGCTACACATCACTTGGGGTTTAAAATATAGGCTGTCATATGAAGTGGGATGTTCATAATGTTCCACTACCACGTCACAATAGACCTATTGACAGGTGTTTTATGACTGCACCAACACAGAATAAAGTTTCCAACGGTCACTCTATCCTCTCTTGATCAAAGTCTCCAACATGCTAAGATTGCAAGAAAGATCATGCGCTCAACTCCAAGGTTCCTTTATGCAGTAGATAGTCTCAGTTGGCTTGATGTGATTTGCTGGTATTTCAAGGGGACTTATGCAATTGTTCAACAGTAGAGAAAGGGATTTTCAAAGTTCGAAAGATTTATCAATTAAGCACGGGTTTCCTATACTAACCAGAAAGTACTAAATGTGAATGGTTGTAGGGATTAGGAAGTGCTACAATCTACTCTAAATGCGGGACGTGGAGATCAAATTATCGATCGACCCTACTATTCTATGGGCCGCCGATTTGACAATCAATTGACAATCAATTCATGCAATGGATTATCCGGAAGCCCATCGTCAGCCATACATAGATAGGGGGCCTCGGCCTCCATATATCCCTCCTCTATACAGTCGAGGGCATCTATAGGATGAGGTAAGGTAAGCGAGTGCTTATCTAAAAGCTATCTCCTCCTAAGTTCCGAGAAGGCCCAGGGGGGTTTGGGAGGTTGAGGCCTGGTCGAGCGCATAAATGACCTCGACCGCCCATCAATATAGAAAGAAAGGGCGGTTGGGGCTTAAGAGTCCTCGGGGTGGGTGGGAGAAAGGGACGTTAGGTTTTAGTCCTCCCTCTACCGGATTGCCCGGCTGTTAATATAGTTGTTCCCACCCACCCTTCTAGCATGTTACGTATAGAATCCTCAACCCCACCACCCCCTTCGCAACTACTATAGCGGGTCAACTATCTATCTATTAGAGATCAATCTTTCGTCTTAACCACCATCTATATCCCTGTTGTGACCTTTTCACACATCGCCCCATTCAAATGGGGACCCCCTAATTTTTGCTCCGTTCCGGTCTTTTGGCTTGGGTTTTCTGCTCTCTCTCTCGCTCTGTCTCTTTTCTGATGTCCGCCTTTCGGGGGTTGCGCCCGTCAGTGAGTTTAAGTGTGAAACTGACCAAGTCTGAAATTAGGGTTTCATCGTTTCTGGTCAGTCTGAGGTCGAATAAGGTCTATAAATTGAAAATTGAACTTAACATTGTTGTCAGTGTGCTTCCAGCAGACTTCCAACCAAGTTTCATTAGGTTCTGAGGTACTTACTATTTTTAGTAAGTGCACAATTACATGCAGTCCGTCAGCTATTTTGAGATTCCAACAGTCACACGGCATTCAGAGCATATCAGGCTGCTTGCGTGCAAAATTTGAGCGAAAACAGACAACTTACTATTTTTAGCAACCGGCTTCTTTCAGGGTTCAGATGCAGAGTTTTTCTTTGCATGTTTGGATATTCCTTCTGGTTTTTTCAAGACCTTCGCGATGATATAACATGCAAGACGAGACGACCACTTTCAGAATTCAGCCTTCGAAGGCTATTTTTAGGGTTTGCATGTCGGGGTTTCTTTTGCATGTCAGGTGATTCCTGATGGGTTTTTTGAGAGCTTCGCGATGGTGTGACATGCAAACGGAGATACCCACTCAGTGAGGAACTTGCTATTTTTAGCAGGTGTGTCCCGGCAGCCGCTTCCCAGCAGTTCAGATTCACGAGCTGATCGCAGTGCCACAGAAACGAAGAGAAACAGATATCATTTGATGCGCATGCAGAGCAAATTAGGGTTTCCAGCTTCAGGACCCAAAAATAGGCGTAAAAAGTCAGAATTTTCGAAAACCGGTGTAAACCACTACGATCAGCGTCCTTCAGGCTATCTGCTGGTAAAATTTCAAGTCAAACAGAGCACTTACTATTTATAGTAAGTCAATTTGGAAAATTGCTAAAAATAGTAAATTGAGCGCATGCGTCAGTGTCGGCAGTAAGGCTACGTGGTGAGGAGCGCCTCATTAAAATTTCAAGTTGATCGGAGCAGTGGAGCTAACAGAAACAAGAGGTTGCTATTTATAGTAAACCGCCCTCAGAAACGGGCTAAAAATGGCAGGGTGACTAAAAATGGCAGTGTCGACAAGTTGATGAAGTTATAAGGATGCAGTGTGCAAAATTTCAAGACATTCCGAACTTCAGAGGTGCAAAATTGAGAAGGCTTACTATAAATAGCAGGGCATGTAAGCTGGCGAAAAATGATGAAAAAAGTTCTAAGTCTGGAGCTTCACCCAGTGAACATGGCAAAATGCGCCCAGGTGAGTAAGGAGGCAGGAAAATTTTTAAGTTTGAAGCTCGTTCTCCATACAGGCCAAAATGCGCCCAAGCTAGAGGAGGTCAAAGGAAGTCAACATCATTTATCCTTCTGCCTAGCTCAAATGCGCCCAGTTGATGAGGAAGCTCAGGAAAAATTCTAAGTATGAAGTTTATCCTTCTCAGGGGGCAAAATGCGCCCAAGGAGAAGAAAGTCAGAGCAAATTCAAAGATTTCCATCCTGTTGGCATAGCAAAATGCGCCCACCTTGAAGAGGAAAAAGGTTTAAAAAATTTCTAAGTGTAAAAATCCGCCACCCCCCTCAAAATGCGCCCATCCTCCTCTGGGGGTGAAATGCGCCCAAGTTGCAAGGAAGTCAAAGCGAGGTCAAAGTTTCTTATCCTCCTCCAGGGCCAAAATGCGCCCAAATGCATGCATGTCAGGACAAAGTAAGGGAGGCGAAAGGTCACATAGGGACGTGGTAACATGCTTTATCCTCCTCCACATCAAAAATGCGCCCAAGGATGAATGAAAGTCAACAAGTCAACGTTTTTATCCTCCACCTACATGAAAGTGCGCCAAAGTTAGAAGCAAGTCAATAAGTCAAAGAAACTCGTCCTCCTCACCCTCCTAAATGCGCCCAAACAAAGTCAAGTGAAGACAAAAATGTGAAGTTGAAGAGTTATCCAGTAGACATGCCTAAATGCGCCCAAGTTGAGGTGTAAAAAGTGACTAAAGGTGGTGAATAAGGTGAAAATACCTCAAGGCATGGTCAATGTGAGGTAAATGCTAGGCGCGCTCAAGGTGGAGGATGATGGATGCTTTCCTAGGCGTGATTTTCTTCAAGGGTGTTAGGCGCCAAGGGTGGTGGGAGTCATAAGGTGTTAGAAAAGTTCTAAGGCGTATAAAGTGTGAAAATAAAATGCTGGGCGCCTAAAAGTGTTGGAGAATTTCCTAAGGCGTGATGAAGTGATAGTCCAAGGTGGTGGAAATAAAATGTCCAAGTGTTATGCGCCAAAAGTCTGAGGAGAAATATGAAGTGAAGTAACTTGCTAAGTGATAAGAAATTTCAAAGGCAAGGATGAATATAAAATGCGCCTAAGATATTGAGTGATCGAAAAATAAAAAAAATAAAACATTGCCTAGGCGTTAGAATTTTAAATAAAATTGCCTTGCAAGTACAAAATGGTGAGTGGCAAATCAAGTGTGCCAGGCGTGAATAAAATTTTTCTAAGTCAAGTTGATAAAATTTCCTCCACTGGCAAACAAATAAAATTTTCTAAGGCAAATTCTCAGAATGCAGGATGATTAAAATATTTTCTAAGGCAAAATTATTTTCTTCTTAGAAAATACGCCTGGAGCTCAAGGTGGTGAAATTTTTCGAAGCACGAGCAAATTTTCTCAGTGATGAAGTCAGGGATGAATGATAATGCAAGATGAATTCAAGTTCTTCGAGAAGCTGGAGCAACAGGATGATCACGGGCGAAGAATGAATTTAAAATGGTGAAAATAATATTTTTTCTAAGGTTCAAAATTCAAAAATTAAATGAACCCATTCGTTGGGTACCCATGGATTCGAGGCGTTCTAAAGAAAATTTTCTTCTGGGTACTGAACGTTCGCGATGATAGATGGATTTCCAAGTCTTCTGCACTTCGCCGACACTTTTTAGTGAAGAATTTAATCAGTGCTCAAATTGTGAATTTTCCTAAGGGAGAATTTAAAATTTTCTAAGGCAAATTTGAATAAAATGTCTTTTCAAAGTGAATTTCTTCGAGTGATGAATTTGAGGTGAGTTGCCTAGATGATTTCGATTTCGAATTCTTCGATGATGAATTTTCCAGAGATGATGAAAAGTTAAATCCAAATTCAAGTGACAAAGTTCCGACTGGTAAGTTAAAAAAAGGAATTTAAATTAAATTTTTCGAAAACAAATTCAAAGATGCCAGTCAAAGTCAAGTTTCTAGAAGAGTAAGATTCCTGACGTCGAGAGACAAGTGTCAGAAATACCAGAGAGGGAGAATTCAAATTTTTGAAACAGAGTAGTGGAAGTTAAATGCACTGGCTAAAATTGGCTTCTTCTAGAATTCGATTTTGGCTATAAAATGAAGAAGTTTCTCACTTGTTTTCACAGTTGAATTTGCTCTGAGAGTGAAGTGTTGCAGTGAGTTGTTGAAGACTGGAGATTAAGTGAGTTCGAATTTTGGCTAAGTCTGGAGTTTGCTGAGGCTGCTGAGGGAGGGACGCCTTGAATTGCTAAGAGGTGCCTTTGCTGAAGTTTAGAAGTGCGCACTTGCTGGTTAAAGAAGCTGTGGCTGAGGTGCAAATTCAATTCATCTGTTGCTGAAAGTTGAAGTTGCCAGTTAAGGAAGGCGCCTTGAGGTGAAGTTGCCGAGAGTTTCAAAGTGCAAATTGATTGATTGCTGATTGCTGCTTACTGATATAAAGTGTGAAGTTATAGAAGTTCGAGTTGCTGATTGACATTGATTAAGAGTGCTGAAGGCCGAGGCTTACTTAGAAAATTTTCTAAGTGTTGAAGTTCGAATTTATTGGAAAAGAAGCTGAGGTTTGCAAATAAGAAAGTCATTGCAGCTTCTAGAAGTCGACTGCAGCCCCTATGCAATATCTTATTTTTTAATTTTAAATTGCTGATGAATGTTATTGTTTGCAGATAGCTGAGGCAAGGACGACTGGCAAGGACAATGGTGCATCCAGACAAGCAGTGATCAAGAGGCTGAGCAAAACATTCATGCCAGAATCAAAGTTCATTTCAAAGCTGGGCAAGTTGACAGATACTAACCTGGGCTCTGTCAACCTGGAGACCTTCAAGAACAGGATGTTTGGAATTGGATGTCATCGGGCTTCGACCACTTCGCACAACATTGTTCGAAGCGGACTATATGCAGCTGCTGGTTTTCCGCCAGCCATTCAGTGCTCGGAGCTGATGATGGAGTGTGCTAATTGCTACAAAAAGGAACACCGGTCGATCATGTCACCAGATGGCCAAGTGCTAGCCAATCTTACTCCGGCAGCCATTGGTGAAGCTTTCGGGATCCCGGTGCACAGGAACATGATTTACAAATCCAGAGAGCGAGCGGAACGGATGTATGCTTCTGCTTTTGAACGATGCATGGAGACAATTAACACCCACTGGATGAGTACTCCCAAGCCTTCTCGAACGAAGTTACCAAAGCAGATCATTGCGGAGGATTTGAAACAAGAATATTGTGATCTTATCATGATGCTGAGCAGGGTTGGAGGTTGCCCACAGTCCTTCATTTTTGAGCCTTGGATGTTTTATTACATCAACCTGGTGCTAGAAGGGAAAGATTATGTCAATTGGGCCGAAATGATAAGTGATAATATACATGAGCAGCTCCTGAGCCTCCGAAGAACGAAGACGTTTTATATGAGCTCCTATCTCATCTATATGATGGCACGGATGACGAAGTACAAGGGGATATCTTACAAGGAACCTGTTGGTTGTGGCTCTCATCAATTCAAGATCCATGAGGCATGTCCACAGTTGCACCTGTCGAGCACAACTCACTTCAAGCGTGTCAACGATTCTTTCACTATGTACATCACGAGACTGCTTTAAGAGCGGCTACACCACAGAATCTCGAGGGATGCCCAAGAGCTAATTGAAAGGTATGGGTGTTGGTTCATACAATTTCCGAGATTTTCTTATGTTAGGATGCAAGGTTTCTCATCATACCCTTATAGGCTGCCTAAGTACCCAACAGATAGAATATTGATGCTAGAGATATCTAGGCAACTGCTTGCCTTTGATAAGATTCAAAAGAAGAAGAAGAAGGGAGGGATAGAATTTCCAATTGTCATGGGCAACTCGGATGAGGTGTGTCCCTCAATACAGGCAGCTAGAGAGGCTGAAAGTGAACTTTAGTTTTATCATTTCTCATATCATACAAGTCGACAACACTATGACCCGCATCATAACATCAAATGGGTGTTGTCAGAAGAATTTAAACATAAGGCCACCATTGAAGATTATTGGGCTGATGCAGCTGATGAGATTGAAGCGAGGAAAAGAATGTTTTCTCGGTTACCCATTACCTTGATCAGGGAGTGTGAGGTTGTACCGGTTCCAGACCAGGTGAACGAGGATATGGATGTTGTCCATCCTGATTATGCAGCTGTTCGAGATACTCCACTTCCACCTCCAGATTGGTCAGAGCCCAAAGTTGCAGATTTAGATACTCTCTCTATCCCAGTCATGACATTTACTAGAGCATGGGTCGATAGACAAGTAAACAGGTTGAAGAGTAGGTCAATTGCCTTGACTTACAACATGATGGGAGATCACAGGGCGCCCACCACTGGCAGAAAGAAACAGATTACACGGGGTCCGGAGTCCAGAAAGAAGGAAATAGTACGACAGGAGCCTACTCAGCCAGAGCCTCCACGAGTCACAGTTGCATCACCATTGGAGACACGCTCTCCAAGTATACAGGAGGTCTCTTTATTTGTTGATCAGAGGATTGCATTGAATCAGGTGCAGGCAGTACAGGATGATATTCAGCCTCCACGGAGGGAGTCAGTTGGCCAGAGTGTCAACGCACCTGATAGGGTTGATCAGCAGGATGATGAGGGGACTATTACTGACCCTCAGTTTCAGCAGGAGTTAGAGGTGGCCATGAACGATGATGATGATATAATGTCAAGGGACACTTAGCCACTTGAGGACGATGAGCCTCGCCAGAATGATGAAGAAGTTGAACAAGTTAGAGAAGTAGAGGCACAGGAGCAGCAACCCTTCGATATACAGTATGATGTGCCCGATTGGCTTAAGGATAGAATGAGAAGAAGCCCCAGCGAGGAGATTGATCCAGCGGTTGAGATGGAAGAATTTTTGAACCGAATCAGTGCGCCTTCCACCGAAGAAGAAAGCAAGAAAATTTTCGAAGATATCCACTAAAGAGGATGGCTCTCGTACCCTTCATGTAGTTGTGCCATGAGTTGAGTGTGACCGAAGTGAAGCATTGCCAGAAAATTATGTGGTCACGACTCTAGATTTGGGACGTCCTACTGGTGCTCAGATCGTGGAGGAGTGTGATAACTCCTACCACGCCCTCAAGGACAGGTTGTTCAAGAAGGAAGGGAAGTATAAGAAGTTGAAAGGAGAACACAAAGCTTTAATGGGATATGTTCAGAAGTTGTCTCGTTCTCGAGGGCAGGATGTTCCAGTGATAGAGCCTCCAGCGGAGATACCTAGAGAATCGATCAGCGGCTTAATGGAGTTAGGAAAAATGGCACAAGAGGCAGACAAGTGGGTCACAGGGGTTCGTGCCGAGACTGAGAAGTTTATGGAGTACCTTGCTTTTGCCTTTCAGCAGGCCTCTAGTATTTTGGCACGGATGGAGGCGGTGGATCATGCTTGGGGCGATGCTTCCATCTATCAGAGTAAGGTGATCCAGCGTCTTGAGGCATTGAGGCATGTGCCATAGCGATTGCTAATTGATGGAAGTGTCATTCATGACAATGACCGATATGATTTCTCTCGGTGGTATTCTTTGGCGATCACAGGGCGTGGCTTCTTCGCTGTGGCACAGGCAGATTCAGCTAGAGTACATAAGGCTATGGCCAACATTATAGATGGAGTTCAGAATACCTTTGAGGCTATATTTGCTAGGCAGCTGAATCCAGATGAGATAAGTGTGGATAATTTGAGGGGTTTGCTGGTGCCTTTCTTTGCAGATGTTAAGACCTTTGTACTCGATGATTTCGAGAATACTTCTACTTTCTCCACCTTGATCCAGAACATGCAGGACTCCTTGATTGCTTGGAGAAAATCTTGTACGAGGCATGAGCATTCAGTCACAGTGTTAGAGTTTCAGTTAGACTGCATTCCGCCCATTTCAGTTCAGGAGGTTGAGGCTGTGCTTCGCAGATTCATGGAATTGGCAGTCAGAGAGAGGGCAAGTGGGAACGCACTACTGGACGAGGATCTTCTAGAAGACTGAATATGGGCATTTATTACATTTACTATTTATGGGAGTGAGTGGGAATCTTTGATTCATTTAATGTACCACTCCCTATTCTAGCAGTTTTTAGGGTTAGGGCTGAGGTGGCACAATTCTGGCCACTCTATTAATTGTAACCCTAGCCGTCTTTTGGGACTTGGCTAGCTATATAAAGGGGGAGTCCCCCTCATTTGTAATTCATTAACAGTAGACATTGTGTGAGATTGGACATTAGCATTAGAGCTAGAGCTAGAGAGTAGAGCATTGTAGACATTTTGCATAGTGTGGAGAAGAAAGAAAGTTTTCTGTCATGTCCCCTTCTCATCTCGACGACGATTGGCATCATACGACCCTCGTAGGCCGATGGACTGGATAGGGTCACTTCAGCTTGGCTCAGCTTCAGTCACAGGATTATTCTTCGTCGGCTCGATCGGAGGTCATTTGCAGAATTGCTATTTTTAGCAGTTCTTGGCAGGCAGACCACTGCTATTTTTAGCAGTTGGCTGTGGCGGCATCAGGAATCACTTCAGAGTCTGTCAGCATCAGACGGATCAGTAAACGGGTTAGAAATAAGGGAGATATTAATATTTGATCGTATTGATTAAATATTAATTAATTAACGTTTATAATATAAAGTTATAATTTAATATTATAACTTAAGTGGTTTTTCTTGAAGGGTGCGCCCAACATCAGAAGGGGCCAAAAGTCATTATTAAAAGTAATTAAAATATTCAGTGATGGACTATTGAAATATTAAGATATTAAAACGTGAATATTTCATTAAAACCCTATTTTCAAGGGAATCGCACTTTTCAGTGTATTTGAGGGTTTGCCTTGGGAATTGAGCCCATTATGAGATTATTGAGTTTGATATTGATCAATTTTTGGTCTGAGCCTGAGACTTAGGGTTTCACGTTCGATTCCTTGGAGAACGAGCCATCTCCAGCGGAAAGCAATTCAGAGAGTGTGCAATATCACTCGATCTATTGCCTACAGAGGTTTTCTCATTCAGAGGAAACTACAGAACATCAGAGATTGTTTACTGACAGAGATTCTTCAGAGTTATTCATCCAGACAACATTTATTTATCAAGGCGCCCTCTGCAGAGACTCAAATACTGAATTTTGAGGAAGCCGTACAAAGTGTAATAAATACAGCAGCAGGCCGTACATTTCTGACAGGCCGTACCAGCATAAGAAATCGTGCTTCTTTGTATTGATTCATACGCCTATCTTCAGACTATATCCTTTCACCATTGGTGGCGCCCACTGTGCTGGAGTCATACTGGATCATCAGATAGCAGGAGAAAGAGTACATTCATTTCTGCCGTACTGTTTTGTACCTTCAGCCGTACCAGCAGATAACAGGTTCTTTTCATAATAAAAATCATTATTCTATCTTGTATGTTGTCAGATCTTTTTAATATGAGGAATATATGAATAATAAAGGATACGCCTTCATTTCTATTTCCATTTCTCAAGCAAATTGAAGTCTGGTATTTTCTATTGAATTTATTTCAATTTTCTGGTAAAGCCGTACTATTCATAAATGCATTAAAAATCCAAAATTTGCAAAAAATTCACAAAACGTCAGAAAACCTAAAAAAATCAGTTAGATCATTGTCAGAGGGAAACCAGGGGTTTCTACATTTTCCCTTTGAAAACTTTTGTGGAGATTGTTGTGTAACACTTTTCATGATAATAGATCTTTTCATTGATGGTGGAATTCGTCTTGTCATGAATAGCTAGCAAGGTCTCTTCTTCCTTTCGTATCCAAGTAGCTTAATTTCATGCAAGTAGCTTATGTTGATGTGTGGTGTTTTATTGAGGTAGCTTCGCTTTATTCCATACAACTAGCGGCTTGTTGATGATAAGTTCGCCTTGCGTGGTCGACTGGAGATTATCTTGTGTTTAACTTCAATTGTGATTGGTATGCTTATATGCATCGTTGTGATGGTATATGCATGTTGAGTCATAATTTGAACATCTTTTATTGTCCCTTTGAAGATTGCACCGATTTTACTGAGGCTGTCCGACATGAGGCTAGGTGAAATTTGGTTGAAGTCTATTGAAACGAAGCCCCACATATCCTGCATTTAGAGTAGAATATAAGTTTCTTAAGCCTTGTACTTTTTTACTTTCAGCATATTTCTGATTAGTTTTAGGAAAACGAACTACATTGCCAAATCATACGCGCAAGAACCCCTTCAAATCATATATTAGCTGCTAACTGTGAGAAGTCTGAACAATTGCGTAAGTCCCCTCGTAAGAACACAGCAAAACACATCAACCAAACTGAGCCTATTCGCATTTAAGGAACCTTGGAGTTGAAAACATGATCTTACTCGCAATCTTAGCATGTTGAATACTTTGTTCAAGAGGGAATAGGGTATCCGTTGGGAAACTTTGTTCCGCTGTTTGGTGCGGTCACGAAAAACACATCAACAATCCCCCCGCCCACCCCGGGTGGGAGGAGATAGTTGCCCCACACACGAGAACGATCTGGGAGGTAGAAATGAGTAGCACATCCGGGAACCGATAGTTGCCCCACACACGAGAACGATCTGGGAGGTAGAAATGAGTAGCACATCCGGGAACCGCTGATCCGCCGAGTGATAGAGTAGGGCCGAGAAACGCCTCTCGATTCCCCTACTATTCTATGGGCCGCTTCGGACAGCTTCCACAAAACCGGTGCAATCTTCAAAGGAGTAACTAGAGATATTCAAATCACAATTCAACATGAAGACACCATCACAATGACGCATATCAGCATGCAAATCATAATTGAAGTTAAGTCCACAATGATCCAGTTGACCACGCAAGGCGAACCCACCATCAGTGAGCCCACTAGTGGTATGGATAAGCGAAGCTTGCCCAAATTAAACACCACATTCCACAACTATCATCTATTTGCATGAAATAAAATCTATTTTACTCTAAGCTACTTTAATAATCTATGTGAATTGGAAGGATGAAGAAGCCTCGCTAGCTACCCACAACAAAAGATAAAACCACTATCAATGATAACTCTTTTTATTATGAGAGTGTTCACAACAACTCCTTACAAAGCATTCAATGGAAAACTTTCCTTCCTCTCCAATCTAAGCTAAGCTATCAATCTATGCTATCTCTCTATGCTCTATCTCCTAGCTGTCTAATCTCTAATGATTACAAATGAGGGGGGATGCCCCTTTTATAGTTGGCCAAATTCAATGGATGGCTCAAATTCAATTACAATGAAGGGCTCAGATTGAGCCACATAAGCCCTAAACAAGACTCTTCCCTAAAAACTGCCAGAAAGTGGAGTGGGGTAATAAATGAGCAAAAGATTCTCCACTTTCTCCCTTTAATCACTATGAGCAATTAATGCCCACCATCCTCTGGAAAATTCTCGTCTAGAAACGCGTTCCCACTGTTCTTCGCCCTGACTGCAGACTCGATCAATCTAATCAACACAGCTTCAACCTCTTGAACTGATATGGTAAGCACGATCTCATTCTGAAACTCCAAGACTGCAACTTCTTTTTCCTGCTTGATGATGATTTTCCTCTTAGCTGTCATTCTTTAACTCTGAAGTGCTTGAGGATGATTTTCAACGCAGGCCTTCATTATTTCTCCATTCCTGAATTTGAAGGATTTTTCAATCTCGGACTCGATCATTTCTTCCTTGCCACCTACCTTCCTGAGTTGGGTGCATATTGGATCTTTGAGGAAAAATTCCAACACTTAGCCATTTCTTCCAACATCTCCCTTCATGACTTGGGTGCAACTGAGGCATCATGGAGGAGCTTGACACACATAACTTTATCTCATTCCAAAGTTGTAATATTGTCCTGGAGTATTCGCTCCATCACTTCAAGTCCTCCCACTTTGGTCCCGGTGTTCATCCTACAAAACAAATAAAGAGGACATCAAAACACCTTATAATATAAATTCTCTTTACTTACCTGATATCCATGTTTTGATTTCCAAGGTCTGAGTGATCTCTGGATCTGATAAAATTCATCATTTTTCTCTAGCACAACTTTTGCCTCCTTCATAACTTTTCATCATGGGCGCGTTTAACATCCTGATGTTTTCATCTTCTTGCCTAAGCAATTTCGTTCACCTATCTTGTCCATCTTCTCTCAAGAGCTTGATGCTTGAGTTTCACCTCATCCCGAGGGAGTCTTCTTTTACTTTCATGACTTAGACAAAAATCAACCCATCTTGAGCTTAGGCGCATTTGACCCCCTATGCCTTCTTTTTCTATGCCTTTAGAAAATTTTATCAATCATAAGGCAAGCATCCATTTTGAAATCTCAAGCCAAGGCGCAATACTTCAAAATTTATTTCCCTCCTAGAAGAGATTCAAGAACTCCCCCTTAGAAAATATTTCTCAACTTTATATATTTATGGGTGCACATGAAGGGGGGTCATCTAATTTTTTTACCCTTGAAAATATTTTGCTACTAATGTTCATCTTGACTTCTCCAACCTTGGGCGCATTTGGAGGTGTCTGGTTCACATTTCAACGCCTTGGCAAAAATCTCCAACCTCCTTCACAAGATGGCGCATTTGCTAGGTAGTGCTTCCATTTTATTGCCTTAGCAAAATTTAATCACCCCATTCAAGTTGGGCGCATTTTCACCCTTAGGCTTTTATTTTCTTGCCTTAGGAACTTTTTAGACTAACTCCTCTAGGTTGGGCGCATTTTATGGGTCCTGCTGACGTTTTCAAACACTTGACAATTTCCTATGCCTCTCCTTAGTTTGGGTTCATGTCACCCCTCTAGCTTCCATTTCTCAATACTTAGAAATTTTTTTAACAAACTCCTTCAAGTTGGGCGCATTTAAGGTGTCCAACTTCCACTTTCACTTGCCTTAGAAAATTTTCATGTCCTCATTCCTTGCTTGGGCGCATTTACAAGGTGATGCTTCCACTTCTTCCTACGCCTTGGATAATTTTTATCCTTCCTCTTAACATGGGCACATTTTACCCCCTAAGGTTTGATTTCCAATGCCTTAGAAAAATTTCCAGCCACTATACCACCTTGGGCGCATTTTGAGGGTCAAGCTTCCAATTTTCAATAACTTAGAAATTTCTTGCATGTCCTCTCCTTCTTATCACTTAGACAAATTTCTTGCATTCTTCTTGCCAAGGGCGCATTAGGGGGGTCTTACTTCCAGTTTCCATCACTTAGAAAAAATTTCTCAACACTTCCTTAAGATGGGCGCCTATGCTAGGTCAAGCTTCCACTTTCCTTGCCTTAGAATATTTTTGATGCCACTCTGCCATCTTAGGCGCATTTAGGGGGTCCTGCTTTCATTTTCGAAGACTTAGACAAATTTCTTGCACCCTTTCTCAACTTGGGCGGATTTGGAGGGGTCTCCTTCCAATTTCGATCACTTAGCAAATTTTCAAGGCCTCTATCATCTTGGGCACATATGAGGGGAGTAGCTTCTGTTTTTGAACACTTAGAAACTTTTCCAGCTATCCCACCTTGATGGGCGCATATTAGGGGGGGGGAGCTTCAAGTTTTCATTTGCCTTGGAATTTTTTTTTGTGGCTCCTTAACAACTTGGGCGCATTCTAAGGGAGGAGCTTTCATTTTTCTCAGACTTAGAAGTTTTTCAGGCCTCCTACTACCTTGGGCGCATTCTGAGGGAGGAGCTTTCATTTTTCTCAGATTCAAAAGTTTTTCAGGCCTCTTGCTACCTTGGGCGCATTTCAAGGGGTCTTCTGCCAGTTTGACTTTGCCTTGGGCATTTAAGTGAACCTCTGAAGGTGACCCTCAAATACTTAGCGGATTTTGACTGGCTTGCCCTGGCTTTCTATTTTTAGTAACCCCTTGATTCTCGAGCCTCTGCAACTCTTCTTGTCTTGAAATTTGTTCTACATGACCCTCATGACCTGTTTGACCTATTCACACTTGCCTTCCGTGTTGACCTGCTATTTTTAGCCCTGTTCTAGAGGTGACTTACTATATATAGTAAGTACTCGGATTGCGCTCAAATTTTACCAGTAGACTACTTGAGAGATGCTGATCCTGATGGGATACATCAATTTTTTCAGTTTTCTCAAATTTTACCCCTCATTTTGAGTCTCGAAGCCGGAAACCCTAATTTGATTTGCATGTGTCTTAGAGGACCTTCGTTTGACTCCATTTTTGTTGCATGTTGCTCTGCTCGTGAAACTAATGATCTGGGGCTGCTGGAGTGAACCTGCTAAAAATAGTAAGTGCCTGAAAAAGTGATCAAGTGATTGTCAGATGCATTTGCATGTCATACTGCCCGGGAGATTTCAAAAAACCCAAAAAACTGGTCTGCATGCAGGCACCTGCTCAAAATAGCAAGTCCCCGAAAAAGTGATCAACTTGACTTGCATGTCATATCATCGCGAAGCTCTCAAAAACCCATAAAGAATATCCTGACATGCACTGAAAAATCATACATGCAAACCCTAAAATTGGCTCCCGAAGCCAAGACTGCTAAAAATAGCAAGTTGTCAGAATTTGCTCAAATTTCGCGTGCAAGCACTTTGAAGTGTTCTAATCGTGGTGTAGTAGTCAAAATTTCAGAAGTCCTGAGGAAAAGGTCCCAAATTGAGCACTTACTAAAAATTTAGACATTAGAATTCAGTGAAAATTTAATGGGAACCTGCCTGAAGCCTTTTGATTGCAGTGTTAAGCTCAGATTTCAATTTGCTCACTTAAATTAACACCAAACTAAGCCTGAAGAAGGGAAACCCTAATTTGTCAAACTGCACTTCAAACTTGGTCAAAATTTCAAACCAGGTCAAAAGATAGGTACATCATCAAAAAGATAGAGGAAACAGAAAGAGAGAGACACAAAACCAAAGCCAAAAGACCATAATGGAGCAAAAATTAGGAGGTCCCCACTTGAATGGGGTGATGTGTGAAAAGGTCACAACAAGACCTCATATGCTCCTTATAAAATCCGAAAGTAGGATCCTTGCTAAGAATGGTTTGCTTCATTTTCCCAAGCATGCTATCAAATGTCTCATAAATCTCTCCAAGGCTAGGAGAGCTTGTGTCAACATATCTTATAACTTTCATAAAAAGGTCAATGAAGGAGCAAACATATCTACAAGCGCAAACACATTACAAAAATTAAAATTCCAAAAAAGATTAAGAATTTAATACTCAAATGACAAAGAGTGAATGCTATTACAGAAAACAAAAAATAATTTACAAGTTAGAAACATTAATAAATTAACTTTTTTAAAATGTAAGAAAACCAACAATTTCTTACCTCAATTTGGACCACCAATCATCATCAAGGATCTTTTGTTTCACATTTCTTCCTTCTAGTGTGCTTGCTTCTAGCCATCTACCACATTTTGAATTAATCACCATTAATTGTAAAGGCTCCTACACCTCAACCATCTTCTCTAACAAAATGTAATAGCTAGCATATCTAGCATCCACAAGCTTGAGGAATTCCTTCCTCAAAAAAATCTTGGGCAAAGCAAGTAAAGTGTGATGATTGCAAATGAACATTTGCGTGTCTCTAGCTTCTACCACCACTACCTTCACCCAATCTATTTTCCCAATGTCCTTCAATGCATGAACACAACATGGGGTTCAAAAAGTGTGCTTGTAAAAGCCCTCCATCATCAAGTCAGCTCACTTACACATAGGGGCTAAATCAATCACCACTTGTACAACATTAAAGGCTCCAACCACTTGTATAACACCCTTCAAAATCTAAAATTGGAAGTTTGCATCCTTCCTCTTTCCTAAACATGTGACAATTGATCCACCCATTCACGATAATGGAGCAACCATCCCTTATCCAAGTTTATCTCATTTCTTCCATCAACACATTCACCTTGGAAAATTCTTTATCAAAGAGGGTGGTGTGTAGCTTATGTTCTCCAAGTGGGACAAATGAGAGACCAAAAACTGTTACATCTTTGAATATTTGTTTGAAATAGAGAGAATATGCCACATGAAATAATATGGCATGAACATTTAAAAATTTAACAATGGATGAGTCAAACACCTCTTTTGATTGTGCATTAAACAACCCTACAACACTAGTAGTTATTTTCTTTCCCTTTGTAGAAGCAAAACCCTATCCCTTTTGATTTCCAACATCTATGATTTCAATAGGCAATGCCACTCTAGGTTGCATAGTCCCCATTGGAATTCTCTTTTGTCTTGCCTCCCCCTCCATGTGCAACCTAATTACCTCAACCTTCTCAGCTAGGGTTATTTTCTTACAACCTTTTACCCCTAATCCACTTATGCACAAAAGATTGGAATAAACTCTTGTATAGCTGCCCATTCATGATAATTGATCAATTGTCACATGGTTATTACAATGGTCATCAAGCTAGTGATCTTACTAGTTTGTTAGAAAGCTAACCTTGTTGCAGATTTTTAGCTGCATGTGGTGAACACTTGCATGCCAGAGTTAAAGATTAGTGGAAGCATTTCAATTGAATATCTCGGATCAGTGGTATTTTGCATGTTGGTGACCAGCACCTAGATGTTCATTTCAGCCATTCCTTGACAGTTGCAAGGGTCCACCCCTCTTGGAAGGATCATCCCTCTTGAGAGAGTCACCTCTTTTGGACAAAGGGGCATGTTTGATGAGGTATAAAACAAGGAAAAGTAGAGGTGTGAGAGGCAAGTAAGCATTGAATATTATTTGAATATTGAGTAGATTTAAAACATCAAAGAGCTCCAACTAACCAACTGAACTCAAACCCAAGAACAATTGCTCTGCAAGATTAATCAAATGTTTTTCCAAGAATGTTGGAGTTCTCCCTAACTAACCAATTAGCCTCTAGAAGACTTGGAAACTGGCTAAGAGTATAAGGTGTACGGGATTACTATAATACTTGCAAATGAAGCAACTGAAAGTAATCCACTTATCTAGTGGGGTTAGCTTGGCACTGCCACTTTTCAATGGGAAAGCTTATGCATAAAGGAAATGTAAAGCCAACTCTTCCACTTTTTAGTGGTGAGCGAATACAAGAAATAAGCAACTCTTCCACTTTTCAGTGGTGAGTGTGTAACAAAGCCACTTATGCAGTGAGGTAAGTAACAAGAAGTAACAAGAGCTAGACCACTAGTGGTACTACCACCTAGTGTTACAAAGTTAGCTCTTACAATTCATTCCAAACCAAATAAAAATATACTATTACAAATATGATCATGAAATAAATTGATAGAACATCTCCCACATGTATCACAACATCAAAGAACTAACCACCCATCATGGATATGTCAAATATACCTCAGAAGACTGGCATTTAAATGGTTGGTGCAGGTATGAAAGAGGTCTGGAACCCTGCTGTTACAGTCGGAACAGAGCCAAGAAGTCTGAAAACTTCATCAAATCACTCCCATATGCATCCCCAATGAATGCAAGCTCAAAGATTGGAAAATACATGGCTGGTGCAGGTCTAAAAGAGGTCTGAAACCCTGTTGTTACAGTCTGGACAACAAAACATAAACTCAGAAAACTTCTCCAAAACATAAATCCCAAAATCTGCAATCAAAATACTTTGAATTATCTTCATTTTGAAATGCTGGAACTAAAACTCCATTGAAGCAGAATGGGATTCCTAAATAGAACCACTCCACTAGCTAGGGATTATCTTTCAAATCCGAAACTAAGAATCAAATGAGGTTTTTTGTTCTCAAACGATTTTTGGAAGAACTCGCAGGTTCAATCCGGCAACATAACAATATGTGTAATCTTCAGCATATCCAAATGAGGCACAACATCTCCTTTTATAGCTTTTTTCATTGCTTTTTTTTTGGAAAAAACACTTTTTGCTTTTTCAAAAAAGCATTTTTTTTGCTTTTTTCGGAAAAGCACTTTTGCTTTTTCACAAAAGCACTCTTTTGCTTTTTCCAAAATAATGTTTTTTGCTTTTTCACTGCTTTTTTTCCGAAAAAACACTTTTGCTTTAAATTAAATAATTCATTATGTGCAAACATTTAATCACCTTTTCCATCAAATTCCCTTTAAAATAAAATAAAACCTTTTTCATGTGCAAGACCCCTCATTTCTCCTAGGCATCCAAAGAGGGGAATTAAAATACCTTTTTGAAAAAATATTATACTTAAGTTATCAAAAATAATGATAAAACATTATAATTTAAGTGAATAATTTAATTATTTCACCCCAAGTTGCGGAAAATGTTGAAACACATTGAAATCCAAATTTGACCACACCAATATGATACTGAAGCAGTAAGAAGATGATTGAAATTTGCTGACTTTCTAAAAATAGCATGCTCCTCCAAGAAGTTTGGAGAGCACCCAAAAGGTCGAAAATTGATTCTAAAAGCATCAAAGGGCTCCAACTAACCAACTGAACACAAACCTGTTGTGACCTTTTCACACATCGCCCCATTCAAAATGGGGACCCCCTAATTTTTGCTCCATTCGGGTTTTTTGGCTTTGGTTTTGTTTCTCTCTCTCTTTCTGTCTCTTTCTGCTATCTGCTTTCCAGGGATGTGTCCGTCTGTGAACTTAAACATGAAATTTTGGCCAAGTCTGAGAATTAGGGTTTGCACTTTTCTGGTCAATTTAAAGTCAAATGGAGTGAATAAGTTGGAATTTGAGGTTCACGTTGCAGTCAATATGCTACCAGCAAGTCCTCAGCAAAGTTTCACCAAGTTCCGACAACTTACTATTTTTAGTAAGTGTTCAATTCGGGGCGTTCTCTCAACACTTCTGAAGTTCCAATTGTTACACTGCATCCAGAACATGTCAAGCTGCTCGTCTGCAAATTTTGAGCTAAAATGAACAACTATCTATTTTTAGCAAGTTCAGCTTCCAGAGCAGATTTTAGGGTTTATATGTGAAGTTCTTCAATGCATGTCTAGAGATTCTTTCTAGGTTTTCTGAAACCTACATGTTGGTATAACATGCAAAATGAGATAATGACTTTCAGTATTCAGCCTTCAGGGGCTATTTTTAGGGTTTGCATGTTGGAATTTTCTTTGCATGTCTGAACATTCCTTGTGGGTTTTCCGAGGGCTTTGCAATGGTATAACATGCAAACCAAGATCAGGACTTTTTCAGGAGCCGTCTTCAGAGGCTATTTTTAGGGTTTGCATGCAGGGCTTTTCCACGCATGTCAGGTTATTCTTTATGGGTTTTTCAAGATCTACGTAGTGACGTGACATGCAAGGCGAGATGATCAATTTTTAGAGACTTACTATTTTTAGCAGGTCCATTCCGGCAGCTACCCAACACATCAAGATCACGAACAAGGCGAAGTGCAACAGAAACGAGGTCAAACGGAGGTCATTTGATGGGCATGCAAGTCAAATTAGGGTTTCCAGCTTCAGGACCCAAAATGAGGGGTAAAATGCCAAAATTTTCGAAAACCAGTGTATCCCACTGCGATCAGCATCTTTCAAGCTATCCATTGGTAAAATTTGAAGGCAATCGAAGCACTTACTATTTATAGTAAGGCATTCCAGAAACAAGCTAAAAATAGTAAATCAGCAGCAGGCGCCAATGTGAAAGAGCAAGTCTACCGATGAGGGTCACAACATTCAAATTTCAAGTCAAACGGAGTTGGGGAAGTATCAGAATCAGGCAGTTGCTATAAATAGTAAACCACCTTCAGAAACATACTATAAATAGCAGGTCAGCTCGAGATGGCGGTGTGAACAAACCAACAAGGTCATGAAGATCCAGTGGTTAAAATTTTGAATCAATCCGAGCTTCAAAGATGTGAAAATCAAAGGACTTACTATATATAGCAAGGCATGAAGAAGTTGGCAGAAGGAAGGAAAAATGGCTAAGTGATGAAGTTTAATCCTTCTCCACCCCCTAAATGCGCCCTCAAAGAGCAATGAAGTTTGATGGAGATAAAATTGTCTAAACCTAGATTTCGTCCTGCAGGACCCCTAAATGCGCCCTCATGTAATGTCAAGGTGTTAGAAAATTCTAAGTCAAGGTGTTCATCCTTCACCACATGTGAAATGCGCCCACCTCACAGGAAGAAGCTAGAAGAATTTTCTAAGGCATGAAGATAAGTCCACCTCATACCCCTAAATGCGCCCATGCAAGGAGGAGTTGCTAAAAAGTTTCTAAGGCATGAAGATAAGTCCTCCTGCACATGCTAAATGCGCCCAAGCAAGCTAGGAAAAGACAGTTTTAAATCCTCCTTGGGGTCCAAAATGCACCCTCATGCAATGTCAAGGTGTTAGAAAATTCTAAGTCAAGGTGTTCATCCTTCACCACATGTGAAATGCGCCCATGCTTCTACCTATGTGAAATGCGCCCAAGAGAGGGTCAAGGCAAGTCAAAAGGCGTTGTGCAAGAGAAGAATATTCCCAGTGTTGACTTTCTTCTTCCCCCTTTGAATGCGCCAAGTCTAGGATGAGATTGAGGTGAAAAGTTGTTAAGTGAAGGTGATATGAATAAAAATGGCTAAGGCGTTGGTGTTAAGTCCACTCCATGTGCTAAATGCGCCAAGGTGTAAGATGAGATGAATAAGACAAGACTTAAGTCCACCTCAACATATGAAATGAGCCCAAGGTGAGGTAAAAAAAAAAGGTGACTAAGGAAGGCGTTGAAGTAAAAATATCCTCCATGTCATGCTAAATGCGCCCAAAGTGCATGCTAGAGATAAAGTTTAAAATGAGGAAATATTCTAAGGCGTTGAAAGTGTTAAGTCCTCAATATGTGAAATGCGCCATGTGAAAGATAAATGGAAAGAAATTTTCTAAGGCAAAATTCAAATTCCTCCTTGATGCCTAAATGCGCCTATGTAAGTGATATTATTTGAAATTTTTTCTAAAGCACAAAATTTCATCTTTAGGAAAAATACGCCCAAGTTGAAGAAGAGGTGAAATTTTCAGAGGCATGAATAAAATTGACAGCGAACATGTCAGAAGGTGCCAGCTTCACAAGGATGATGAAAATTTTCAAGTCAGAGCAAGAAAATTCGCCCAGAGATGAAGAATTGGAATAAATTTGATGGAAAAATATTTTTCTAAGGTTTAAAATTCAAAAATTAAATGCACCCCTTCGTTTGTAGACCCATGGATTCAACACTTTTTGAAGGGAATTTTCTTATGGGTATTGAAGATCTTCGACAAGGAATAGATTTTAAAGTCTTCTGCTCTTCACCAAGGATTTCAAGATGGAAATTTTGATCGGCACTTAAATGATGAATTTTCCTAGGGAAATTTAAAAAAATTTCTAAGGTAGAAGGAATAAAATATGTTAAAATAAAATGCCTTGGATGTGATGAATTTAAAGTTGATTCACTAGATGATTTTGATCGAAATTCTTCATCAGATAAATTTCCTCAAGCCAGAGATGGATGAAATCAAGTGTCAAACTTCAGTTGGTGAAATGAATTTCTTGAAGATACAGTTGAAATTAGAAAAATGATTTAAAAATGCTAAGTATGCCTTGGCCAGTCAAGATAAATCTTTTGAATTTCTAGAAGGTCAAGATTCTAGACGCCAGATGACAAGTGTTGCAATTGCCAGAGGAGGGAAATTCGAATTCTTGCTGTGAAGTAGTGGAGATTTAATGAATTGGCTAAACTTAGCTCCTTCTAGAATTCGACTTAGCTATATGAGCTGAGCTTTGTTTCATTTTTTCTCCATCAGCTGAAGAAGTAAGACTTGAGCTCTGAGGTGAAGATTGCAGTGCAAGTAAATAGCTGAAGAAGTTCAATTTGAAGAAGAATTGTTGAAGCTGCAATTTGAAAAGTCTAAGTGCTAAGAAGTGTTAGAAGTGAAGTTGGCCGATTTTCTCAAAGTGTTGAAGTTGTTGAAGCCAGCTTAGAAAATTTGTTGAGTGTTCTAAGTTCGAAGTTGCTAGAGGAGAAGTTGAGATTTTCAGATGAAATATAATGTTGCAACTTCTCAATTTTAAAAGTCTAGTGGCGGCCCCTACATGTTATTTTATTTTCTAAGTTAAATTGTTGATGGTTGTTTGTTATTTTGCAGGATGGCTGAAGTAAGAGCAATTAGTAGAGATAGTAATGTTGCATCCAAGCTGGCTATTATCAAGAAGCTGAGCAAGCCTTTCCTACCGGAGTCGAAATTCACTTCAAAGTTGGGCAAGCTGGCTGACACAAATTTGGGCTCTTTCAACATGGAGGCTTTCAAAAGTCGAATGATGGCAGTTGGTAGCCATCGTCCTTCAATCACTTCGCATTGTTTGAAGTGGGCTATATGCAGTTGTTGGTTTTCCGCCAGCTATTCAGTGTCCAGAGCTAATGATGGAGTGTGCTAACTGCTACGATCCTGATCACAGGTCTATTGTTTCACCTGATGGTAGATTGTTCGCCAACCTCACTCCTGCAGCTATCGGCGAAGCATTTGGAATCCCATCACACGAGAGGATGATTTATAAGACGAGAGAGTGTGTTGAACGAATGTATGCTTCAACATTCGAGAGGTGTGCCGACATGATCAATGCTCGCTAGATGAACAAACCCAAGCCCTCTTGCATGAAGTTGTCGAAGCAGATAATATCAATGATTTGAAGCAAGAGTATTGTGACCTGATTATGATGCTTAGCAGAGTTGGAGGTTGTCCTCAAGCATTTATCTTTGAGCCTTGGATGTTCTACTATATCAACCTTGTGCTGGAAGGAAAAGAGCACATCAACTGGGCAATGATGATTAGCGACAATTTGCATGGGCTTCTACATTGTTTACATGTTGGCTCGTATGACGAAGTACAGAGGAATTTCATACAAGGAGCCAATCGGATGTGGCTCTCATCAGTTCAGAATTCATGAGGCTTGTCCACAGCTGCACCTGACAAGCACGTCCAACTACAAGCGAGTCAATGATGCCTTCACCATGCATATAACGAGATCACTTCAGCAGAGGACTCATCACAGGATCTCGAGGGAAGTTTAGGAATTGATAGAAAGGTATGGGTGCTAGTTTATTCAGATTCCAAAGTTTACTTACATCAGGCTGCAAGGTTTTTATTCATACCCATATAGATTGCCTAAGTACCCAACGAATAGAATTTTGATGTTAGAGATATCTAGGCAACTCGTTGCCTATGATAAGATTCAGAAGAGAAAGAAGGGAGGAATTGACTTCTCGATTATCATGGGGAATTCAAATAAAGTGTGTCCTTCACTTCAGGCAGCCAGGGAAGCTGAGAATGAGCTTCAATTCTTCCACCTTTCCTATCACACCAGCAGGCAATATTACGATCCTCACACGAATATTAGATGGATACTGTCAGAGGAGTTTGTTCATAAGGAAAATATTGAGGATTACTGGGCTAATACATCAGATGAGGCTGAAGTCAGGAAAAGAATGTTCTCGAGGCTACCGTTGAGCATGATCAGGGAGTGTGAAATTATTCCAGTACTAGACTAGGTGAATGAGGACATGAACGTTCTCCATCCAGATTATGAGGCAGTGAGAGACACGCCACTTCCACTCCCAGATTGGTCGGAGCCAGAGATTGCTGATTTGGACACAATTTGTATCCCAGTATTGACTTTCACCAGAGCATGGGTTGAAAGACATGTAAGTCGACTTAAGAGCAGGCCAATTTCCTTGACTTACAATTTGATGGGAGATCACAGGAGGCTGACTACCAGCAGGAAGAAACAAGTTACTCGATGTCCAGAATCTCTAAGGAAAGAGCCAGTTTAGCCGGAACCTCCGAGAGTTGTGGTTGAGTCACCTACGCCATTGGAGACACATTCTCCAAGCATACAAGAGGTTTCTCTATTTTCTTATCAGAGAAATGCATTGAATTAGGAGCAGGAATTACATGAGGAAAATCAACCACCACGAAGGGAATCAGTTGGCCAGAGTGTTAACGCACCTATTAGAGATAATCAGCAGGAGGAAGATGAGGAAACTGCTACTGACACACACTTCCAATGTGAGCTTGAGGCAGCTCTAGATGATGATGTAGTTTCAGGAGATACTCAGCCCATAGAGGCCGATGAGCCTCGCCAGAATGAAGTTAGAGAAGAAGTCCGTGAGGAAGAAGCAAGAGATGAGCAGCCGTTTGATATACAGCAGGTAGTACCTGATTGGCTCAGAGATAAAATGAGGAGCCCTAGTGAAGAGGCTGATCCAGCGGCGGAGATGGAGGAATTCTTGAGTAGGATCAGCGCGCCTCCAACAAAGAAGAGAGCTAGGAAATTTTCGAAGATCTCAACAGATGAGGATGGCTCTCGCACCCTTCACGTGGTTGTGCCACGGGTTGATTGTGATCGAGATGAGGCTATACCAGAGAATTATATGATCACAACCATGGAGTTAGGTCGCCCCACAGGAGCACAAATCATTGAGGATTGTGATAACTCCTATCAGGCACTCAAGGACAGATTGCTCAGGAGTGAAGGCAAGTACAAGAAATTGAAAGAGCATAAGACTTTGATAGGCTATATGCAGCATTTGTCTCGTCCTTGCGGGTAGGAGATTCCGGCGATTGAGCTTCCAGTCGAGTTATCTAGAGAATCAGTTAGTGGTTTGGAAGATTTGAGGAAGATGGCCCAAGAGGCAGATAAATGGGTTGCAGGTGTTCGTGCTGAGACAGAAAAGTTCATGGAAGATCTTGCTCATACTTACCAACAAGCTTCCAACATTATGGCACGGATGGAGGCAGTTGATCAAGCCTAGGGTGATGCTCATGTTTATTAGAGCAAAGTTCAACGACTCGAGGCCTTGATGCATACTCCTTTGCAGATGTTGATTGATGGAGGAGTGATTCAGGAGGGTGATAGGTACGATTTTACTGGCTGGTACTCTTCAGTAGTCACCAGACATGGATTCTTTGATGCAGCATAGGCGGATTCAACCAGAGTCAGGAAGGCTATGATGAACATTGTTGATGGAGTCCTAAACACCTTGGAGGCGATCTTTGCTAGTAGGCTGAATTTTGATAAGGTGACTACTGATGGATTGAGGAGTAGGCTGCCACCGTTCTTTCCAGAGGCGAAGAATTTTGTTCTGAACGACTTTGAGAACACCTCCACTTTCTCCAGTATTATTCAGAATACTCAGGATGCCTTGGTTGCCTGGAGAAAGTCTTGAACACAGCACGGACAGGCGGTCACGGTGTTAGAATTTCAGCTAGATCATATTCCGCCTATCTCAGTTCAGGAGGTTGAGGCTGTGCTCGCCAGGTTCATTGATTTTGCAATCAAGGAGAAGAATGGAAACGCACTTCTGGATGATGACCTTCTGGAAGACTGATTGTGGGCATTAATTGCTCTTTGCTATTTTGGGAGTGAGTGGGAATCTTTTGATTCATTTATTGTACCACTCCCTATTCTGGCAGTTTTTAGGGTTAGGGCTGAGGTGGCTTAATCTAAGCCATTCATTTGATTGTAATCTAAGTCATCCATTGGACTGGGCTATCTATAAAAGGGGCATCCCCCCTCATTTGTAATGGATTAGAAGTAGAAATTAGATTAGTTATCAGACTAGAGACTAGAGCAAAGAGATTGATAGTATAGTTGTGTGGCTTAGCATAATTTGAAGGAGAAGGAAAGTTCCCCCTTTGAGAATTTTGTAAGGAATTGTTACGAAGGCTATCATAATAAAAGAGTTTCATTGATGGAGAATTTGTCTTTTGTTATGAGCAGTTAGTGAGGTTTCTTCGTCCTTCAACTTCAAGTAGGATTAAAACTAGAGTAATTTTCTATTTCCATGCAAGTGGATGTTAGCTGTGGATTTGTGGTGTTTGATTGAGGTAGCTTCGTTTAATCCATACCACTAGCAAACTTACTGATGGTAAGTTTGCCCTTACTGATGGTAAGTTTGCCCTGCATGGTCAACTGGAAATCATTTCAAATTTAACTTCAATGGTGATTCACGTGCTTGTATGCGTCGTCCTGATGGTATATGCATGCTGAATTGCAATCTGAATACCTTTCGCTACTCCCTTGAAGATTGCACCTATTTTGCTGAAGCTATCCAACGTGAGGCAAGGCGAAATCCGGTTGAAGTCCACTAAAGTCAAGCTCCACATGTCTTGCATTTAGACTGTAATTTAGGCTTTCTAATCCCTGCAGCCATTCAATTCAGTACATTTTTGGTTAGTTTTAGGAAAATTCATACCTCAACGCTAAATCATTCGCACAAAATCCCCTTCCAATCATTAACCTGTCGTCAGCTGCAAAACCTTATGAACAATTGTGTAAGTCCCCTCGTAAAAACAGCAAATCACAACGAACCTACTGAGGGTATTCCATAGCATTTCGGAACCTTGGAGTTGAACATACTAACTTTCTGGCAATCTTAGCGTATGGAATTCTTTGATCAAGAGAGAATGGAGTAGCCTTCGGATTACTTTGTTCTACTGATTGGTGCGGTCACAAAAATCACATCAACAAAACCCAAGAACAATTGCTTTGCAAGATTGATCAAATAATTTTCCAAGAATGTTGGAGTTCTCCCTATTTAACCAATTAGCCTCTAGAAAACTTGGAAACTAACTAAACTACACGAATTGCCTAAGTGCCAAAAGGGGACATTACAAAATGAGAGACCAACAACTATTACATATTTGAATATTTGTTTGAAATAGAGAGAATATGCCACATGAAATAATATGGCATGAACATTTAAAAATTTAACAATGGATAAGTCAACCACCTCTTCTAATTGTGCAGTAAACAGTTAGAATATTGAAAAACACGAGCCACAGGATCAAACAACGAACAAAGACACCTTCCACGCAAGAGATCTACAAACAATATATGCAATATTCCTCAACAAAAAAGCTACAAAATGCAAGAGACTATCAAAGGCATGAAAGCTTGAGAGAATAGAAAAGAGATAATACAATGAGGGTTGAGTGCTATATAGGAGCAACCCTAAATGGTAAAGGGATTAGATCATGACAAGCATCAACATCTCATGCAATGAGACAGAATGATCTAATAATAGCTCACTTCAATTAACATAGAAAAGCACTTAGTTAATTGAATAAAGAACTCCTAAGTTTAGCTTAAGTCGAGAATAAATTAGACTAATAATTAATTAAAGATTAACTAATTATTAGCTAATGCATGATTTACTCTAACATAAACAACCCTGCAACACTAGTAGTTCTTTTCTTTCCCTTGGTAGAAGAAAAACCCTCTCCCTTTTGACTTCCAACATTTATGATTTCAATAGGCAATGCCACACTAGGTTGCATAGTCCCCATTGGAATTCCCTTTTGTCTTGCCTCCCCCTCCATGTGCAACCTAACTATCTCAACCTTCTCAGCTAGGGTTATTTTCTTACAACCTTTTACCCCTTATCCACTTATGCAAAAAATATCAGAATAAACTCTTGTAGAGCTGCCCCTATAGTCTTTCTTGCACAAATGGCATAGCCATACTTTACTCCCCCTTGAATTTTTTTTTTGTCTTCATCTATATGTGTTGCAAATTATATGAGCAATTTTTGGGGATTACATGGGCCTTTTGCATGGATTTTGAGTTCAAAAAGGCATTCAAATGGGTTGCTTGAACTTATAGTCCTTGCTACACTCCCACTCCCAAAAGAACCCTCAATGGCAGCCATACTTCTTTGGCATCTGGTTCTTTGTTTGATTTCAACTTCAATCTCTTTACTCTCACTACTCCCATTGCTGCTCTTTTTTTTTTTGTTGAAAATTTAAAGCACAGCTGCAATTGCAAACATAGAACAAAAAATCCTCCCTAAGTGTTCATAACTTTCAAAAAAACTAAAAAAAATGCAAAGGAATTTGAACGAATGAATAATAGATGGTAAACTTACCTCAAACAATGTGAATTTGATGCTCTGTTGCTGTCTTTTCACTACTATTCTCCTCTTCTCACTGCTGCTCCTCTCTCTTCTTTACAAATTGAAAAATGCCAAAATGGGATTTTTTTTGTTTTTAGTTGTTTTGGGAGCTGTTTTAGGTTTAGGTTTAGTTTAATGAGTGGGGGTCCTTGGGCGCCCACCCATCCCTTCATTTTCTCAAAAATTGTGTTTTTTTGTTTTTAAAACGCTTCAAAAAGTGCCCAATTCGTAGGGGACCACTAGCCGGCCCCTATTGTATCCAAGCATCCCCTAGATAAATTTTGACATCTTGGGGACATGTCCTAAAAATTCCAAAAAAAAAGGAAATGGGGTGGGGGTGTTTCCTACCCATCCCTACATCCCCAAAACATCCTATATAAGGGATGGAATCATTTTGGGCAGGGGATGTGTCCCTAGAGAGCTGAACGCATAGCTTTAAGTATTCAATGGTTTGAAAAGCACGCAAAGCTTTGATCAAGGGAAGCAACCATCTAGTGCTTGTAGGCTTCTGACCCCTGTTAGCATCCATTCTTCTCAAACATGTTCTTGTTATATGGACTGCCTAGAACTCATATTTGAATCGCACTGTAGTTCTCTTCTCATTTTTTCAATAGCTAAAATCTTTCTTTTGGCTTACTTTAGTCTTATAAAAAATAAAACATATAATTCCTTTGCGAGAACTTGAAAATTTCAGAATCTTATTCTATGTTTAAATTTATTTATTTTAGATCTAGGTGATTTTACAGCAGTTCAAACTTCATTATGCCACAGTAAAATTCAAGTTTCATTTTTTGCAGAAGTTCTAGATTCCAGATTTTCCAACAGTTCTGATTTCAGATTTAGCAGTGCTTTCAAATTTTTGCCTCCAAATCAAATTTCTTTTCATTGTTTGTTTCAAATTTCTGTTTATTGTACATAATAGTTATAGAAAGGTTACAATTGGGCTCATAATAGTAATATTGGAGCACTTTCTTTGCCCTGTGGGCATACCAGCAATGGTTTCCTATACAAAATTCCATGGAGAAAATAGTCAGAAATTGCAATATCCACAAGAAACAAGAAGAGGACCATTGTTTCGGATAAGAGATTATGCAACGAATGGGAAAAACCTTTTGTTCCAATGGTGGTTATGGACAGAAGGGAATTGGAGGAGGTCATCATGAACCTTGAAATTGAAGAGAGATTGGTCATCACAACGATGAGTGGAACCCATTTATAGGTAAATCGAATAGAAAAGAGGCCAACCAAGAGAACCTCAAAGGTAATTAAGGTATTCAAGGATTACCTATCAAACTCATCACTTAGAAGATTCAACCCAATTGAAAAAACAATACATTGCATAATAGTAATTCCATCAGGTAATTTACTAATTTCAAACTAGTAATTTCATTCCAAATTTCCAATTGATATATAGACAAGAACTATTATGCTAAAAACCATCATCTAAATGCTTCACAACAGACTGATACAACAAACAACAACAGATAGCAAATCCTCATTTCTATTTACCTTTGCAAAAAATAAAGATTTTAAACAGTATATTAATAGAGGCATCAAGTCCTCCTGGTATTATTTTACATTCCTATCAAATACAGTAAACTGAATAACACTAGGGTAAAATGCTTCTTTGGAATACGTAGAAACTCAACATACTATACTTCAATAGCATCAATTTTATGGAGTTGTACCACTAGTGGTCTCCTTGTTACAATACTAGACCCAACAGAGTAGGAAAAAATCACTTCCAACCATGCTCTCTCAAACCAAAATCCCTACAATCAAAGAAACAACTCCCTTGTGATAAGTCCCAGTTTCCCCAAAAATAGGTCAACCATTTTTCCCATTGTGCTTCAAAAGTCTCTTGTAAATGAGCCTTACCCCAATTGCCAACTAAAAAAGGCCTTCTAACCGCCCAGTACATCCCAAAGTAAAAAATTATATTTTTCTTTTAACTAAGGATGTTGCACTCCTTCCAAAAATGCAAGGGAACTGAGCTACTGTTGATTTTCACCCACTTCTTTGTAATGTCCCATTTTTTACGGTGAAGAGAATTAAATAATTATTTATTATTATTACCTAAAAATAATTAAAAGGTAATAATTAAATAGTTAATAAATGTTTATAACTGCACAAAACCATCAAATAATATTATAAAAGGCGTTTTGAGTTATCATTTTAAATAACGTTAGTTAAATATTAATGCTATTTAATTTAATAAAGTGACTTTATAACATTTAATAAAGTAACTTTATAATATTTTATAAAGTGACTTTATTGGCAACTTAGGGAGACATAAGGTGAACTTATAAATTAATTAAAAGGTTGCACAACCCTAATTAGGGTGTGGAGCTTCGAGATTATAAAAAGGGCTTTTGGGGATTCATTTGCTTATGCTAGCTTATTAATTCTACATGGTTTTTGAGTTCTCAGAGCTCTAAACGCTAGGTTGGAAACCCTACGGATCAACCAGTTTCGATAGTGACTAATCTATCCTAGCTGGTCGAATTGGAGAAATTATACAAGTTTCTCACTTTGGGCATCATTATTGGAGTTTATTTTCTTCTACTATGAGCTTTAGGACTTGACATTTCTAGGGTTTCGGTGGTGAAACGAATCCACCCTAGCCGATTTGAAGGGGAAATCATATAGGTTTTCCAGTTGGGCTTTCATTGCAATTTTGTGAGTCTCCTATGGAGACAAAATTGGATTTAAATGGTGTTGGTGTTACAATTCGCACCTCAAGAGTGCGTATTGGCAATGGTCAACTATGCACAATGTGTAATGACTGCTCTTCAAATTAGGAGGGGAAGCTCCCTCTTTTGCTGATATACATGAAAAAGTAAATGTTCTAAATCCTATCTTTTTTGACTCAGTTGGAAGAAGCACAAGGTTAAGAAAACCAATACATTGCAGCTAAGGATTTTCTCTAGTTTTGCAGATCTTAACTACAACTAACTTAATGCTTAATCTATCCTATTTCCTCAAGAGAAACAAAGGAGGAGAAGGGAATGTTTAGACAATAAACTTTATAACAAGATTTCCAAGGAGGAGGAACCCCTATCCGAGGTGTAGGCTGCTATGAAAGTTATTGGTAACAACATCAAACGATAAACTTTATTACTAAATTCCCAAGGAGGAGGAACCCCTATCCGAGGTGTAGATAGGCAACAAGCTTATTGAAAACAACACTTAAATGACAATTCTTCTTTCTAAATTCTCGAGGAGGAACCCCTATCCGAGGTGTAGATATGAAAGAAAAACTATTAGTCACAACATCAAACGATAAACTCTACTTCTAAATTCCCAAGGAGGAGGAACCCCTATCCGAGGTGTAGATATGAAACAAAACTTCTTAATCACAACAAGAATAACAACCAGGACAACAAATTGCATGAAGGACCTATCAACACAATTAACAATCAAACCAGCAATTATAATTAACTAAATGAACAGATACTGAATAGCAATACTGCAAGCAAGGTGGGCACAGCATGTTCGCTATCACGAGCAAAAGTTAATTACAAATGAGCAAGGGTGCTCTTATTTATAGAACTTCAAGGAGTAGCGAACCCTAAAATCTCCTTGAGTTTACAATCAGTCTTGCAAGCATGCAAGAGTTTATTCTCTAAGTCTAACTGTAAGCAACTAATCAGTTAACTAGAAAACTACCATTAGTTAACTAAACTAAACTAAACTAAAATGGACGTGTGCAACATGCAAGTCCTTATTGAAATGAAAGTCAACTGATAACTAACATCAGTTAAATGGATCCTAACTAAAAGTCTGACCTCCTCCAAAAGATATCCTGAAGATAAGATAAGTGTGCATGAAATCAGCAATCGGAACTCAAGAATGACGTTGAGTTGACTATTGCTTATGACTCTATCCTCGAGAGTAACTAGAGATCCATCTATCTGTCTACTCCAAGCCATCATGGGCTATCACCTCCTCCATGAATTTGTTAACAGTCTCATCTTCTAGCACACTGATGCTATCCACAATGATAGACTATCTGCTCAATTCCTTCTCTCCAACCTTGATCACTTTTTGGCACTCCTTGACTTCTTTAGCTAACTTGTTGAAGCTTATTGACATCATCGAGAAGTGATTCAACTTGGCCACCACAGGATCACCATCAAGACCGTCATGCACCAAATTTTGGAACTCAGACTGCACAACCTCAAGATCAACGTATGCACCATCTTCATGAAGATAATGGCATGGGATCTGAGTAATGAATCCGCTCACAAGTTTGAGTGCACCGGCGGCATCTTCTTTGATTGCGTCTAGTTTTGTAGAGATTCTTTCATATGTTTCCACTTTGAAGAGGTGTTGTTCTCTCCAAGCGAAAATCTTCCTTTTATCCTCATCTGCTACAACGGCGTTGTATGCAACTGCCACCTGAGAAATAAGGATCAAGTCCTTCAATTTGTTCTCTGCCATAGTCAATTCAAGCCACTAGATTCCTTGACGAAGATCATGTGCAACATACCTCAACTAATACAACTCTATGAAAAGGTATTTTCCTACAATAATGAAATCCTCGATCCAAGTATCCAAGAGCTTGCCACAATTAACTAACTGATCCAGTTTTTGTTGATCTGCAGGTGTCTCTCAAAGTTGTGGGAGAATGGCTGCAACATTCGAGGTTCCATGAAGAAGATCCGAGATGTACTACCGGAGTTGCTTATTCTCAGCCTTGAGGGCTGCCTTATTTTCTCCGTCCTTCATGACTCACTCTTCAAGATTACTTGCAACAACCTTAAAGAGGCTCATGTCCACGTGTCAAGTGCTCCTGCCAAGATTAGCTTTGACGAAGGTGAAATCACCAACTTCAACTTCATCCAGACTCTTGCCCTCTGCTGGTGTAGCAACTTCAACAATGATCTCTGCTTCAAGAGTTTTCTCTATGTGCACTTGCTTCTTGACCTTCTTGTTTGACTTATCCTGATAGGGACTGCCAAACTCAAATAGATCAAGCTGATATGAAGGCTTTCGCCTTCTTCTTCCCAAAGTCCTCTCGAGCCAACACAAGTGATCCATGTCAACTTCTCGAGGAGAAACTGTTGCAGCTATATCAACCTGTGGTGGATCTACTAGTACTAAGGCTTCCCAAACTGGTGATTCTGGCTCTGAGTCTATCAATCGAAGGTGACTGTGGTGAAAATGGTGAAGTAGGAGATGAAGACTAGGCTTTAGCTTGTATTACTGTCTCCACTGGAACTTTCGGTGCTTTCTCGATCTGCTTTTGTTTACCTATTTTCCTTCCCTTCGTGTTCCCACTAACTCTAACACCTTCAAGAGGTTTCATGATGACCTTAACTCGAGGTCTCGACCTCAATGTAGAAGGTAGTGAAGAAAACCCTAATGGCAGCTTTGCAACCAAAACTGTCTTTTGCCTTCTCTCGTTGTCCAGGAAATACATGCTAGTCTTGATAACCCCTCTTGACAGCTCCTCCACTGAAGTATTCTCACTAACATACCAATCCAGTTGGTGAAGTGGTTGGCGAGCAACTTGGTTTTTGACGAATGTGCTAAGTAACACCTCTCTGTCATCATCTAACAAACCGTCAATGTCTTCTGATAAGAAATCAGCAAGCTAAGGAAGAGTAAGTTTGTAGTAGTGACATCGGCACACTTCAAATTCATCTTCGCAATTGGCCCAAAAGTCCTCAAGTGCTGGCCTATGTGATTGACTTGGCTCCAACCGAACTACATAATGACCCAAAGGATCATAGGAGCACTTCTCAGTGAGATACCTGAGATTGAGTTTTAACAACTCATCCGTCATTAACTTGCAATCAGCGGCTGTCCTGCACTTGTAAATACCCAATCCAAAAGGAAAGGTGAATGCTTGCTTATGCTGATTGCAAAGAAAAGAGTGAACGTCATGAGCTTGTCTCAGGAACTCCATGAATAAGACCTTGTCTGATGGGTATCTCGGTAGCATCAGAGGTTCTCCGGCGTAACCTGTTGTGACCATTTTCACACATCGCCCCATTGCAAATGGGGACCCCCTAATTTTTGTTTCGTTTCAAACTTTTGGCTTGGTTTTAGTTTGTTTTGTCGTTGTCTCTCTTTTCCGCTGTCTGTTCGGGGATGTGCTCGTCTGAATTGAAATTGTGGCCAAGTCTGAAAATTAGGGTTTGTACTTTCATGATCAATTTGAGGTCAAATGAGGTGAATAAATTGAAAATTGAGACTAACGTTGTTCTCAATGTGCTTCTAGCAGGCTTCCACTAAAATTTCATTGGATTCCGGCTACTTACTATTTTTAGTAAGTGTGAAATTCGGAGCAGTTTCTCAACACTTTCGAAGTTTTAACAGTCACACTGCGTCCAGAACATGTCAAGCTGCTCACTGGCAAATTTTGAGCTGAAACAGACAACTTACTATTTTTAGCAGTTTAGCTTCCAGAGCGGATTTTAGGGCGTAGATGCAGAGTTTTTCAATGCATGTCTAGAGATTCCTTCTGGGTTTTCAGAAACCTTCGCGATGGTATAACATGCAAAGTGGGATAATGGCTTTCAGAGTTCAGCCTTCGGAGGCTATTTTTAGGGTTTGCATGTCAGGGTTTCCTTTGCATGTCTGCATATTCTTTATGGGTTTTTCGAGAGCTACACAGTGATGTGACATGCAAACGGAGATGATCACTTATTAAGGAACTTACTATTTTTAGCAGATGCATCCCAGCAGTCGCTTCCCAGCGCTTCAGAATCACAAACTAATCGCAATGCAACAAAAATGAGAACAAACGGAGGCCATTTGATATACATGCAGGATGAATTAGGGTTTCCAGCTTCGAGACCTAAAAAGAGGAGTAAAAAGTCAGAATTTTCGAAAACCAGTGTATACCACCGCCATCAGCATCTCTCAAGCCATCTGCTGGTAAAATTTGAAGGCAAATGGAGCACTTACTATTTATAGTAAGTCATTTTGGAAACTAGCTAAAAATAGCAAGTCAGCAACATGCGCCAGTTCCAACGGGCAGGTCATGTGGTGAGGAGCACGTCATTCGAATTTCAAATAAAACGGAGTTGTGGAGGTATCAGAAACGAGCAGTAACTATAAATAGCCAACTACCTTCAGAAATGTGCTATTTTTAGCAAGTCAACTCAGAATGGCAATGTCAACGTGCTGATGAGGTCATGAAGATGCAATGTTTAAAATTTCAAAACAATCTAAGCTTCTGAAGTGTGAAAATCAAGGGACTTACTATTTATAGTAAGGCATGGAGGAACGGGCAAAGATGAAGAAAAAGTGACTAAGTCTGAGACTATATCCTGCTCCACCTTGAATATGCACCCTCTTCACAGACATGATGCATGAAAATATTCTAAGGCAAAGTTCATCCTCCTCCCATGCTAAAATGCGCCCTCATGCAAGGTAGAGGTGTTTGAAAAATTTCTAAGTTAAAGTTTTCATCCTCCTCCAATAGCCAAACGCGCCCATGTTTGAGAAGCTAGCAAAGAGAAAGTCAAAGGCGTTTGAATGAACAATATCCACCTGCCTAGGCAAAATGCGCCCACCTTGAGAGTTTGATGAGAAAAAGATTCTAAGGCATGGACTCATCCTCCACCACCCTCCATTTGTGCCCATCCTTCATCAAGTAGGAAATGCGCCAAAGAAAGTCAAGGAAGTCAAAGAATCTCGTCCACCTCCTATGCTCTAATGCGCCCAAGTAAGGCCATATGAGGACAAAAAGAAGGAAGCCCAAAGGTCACTAAGGCGTTGGAAGTTTCATCTTTCATGCATGCCAAGATGCGCCCAAATAAGGGCATGTGAAGACAAAAAGAAAGAAGCTCAAGAGTCACAAGTCAAAGCAAGGACGTTGAAAAGCTTTATTCCTCTCCTCTTGTCATATGCGCCCACAAGCTAGAAGAAAGAGGGTCAAAGGTCAAAGGTGGCGTTGGAAACATGTTCTCCATGACAAGCTAAATGCACCTAAGGTGGTGAATAGAAAGTGAAATATTGCTAGGCGTGGTGAAGTTCAATATCCTTCCTCAAGTGTGATATGCGCCCAAGTGTGTAAGGTGGAGATTTGAATGAAAATTTTTCCTAAGGCAAGATGAATATCCTTCATCAAGTGTGATATGCACCCAAAGTGTAAAGGTGATGAATATAATAAGGCGTTGAAGGTGATGAAAAATAAAACATGTTAAGTATGATGTGCTTTCAAGGAAGATTTTCTAAGTGAAGTAGATGAATTTTCTCACCCCAGGAAAATGAATGAAGTTGAATAAAAGTCTTCTAAGGCAAAATTTTCAAAATGATTCAAATTTTTTCTAAGGCAAAATATTTTCCTCCTTTGGAAAATATGCCTAGACATGAAGGATGATGAAATTTTCTTGGACATGGATGAATTTGCCAGTGATGAAGTCAGGAGATGTTGGCGTTGCAGGATGAATTTAAAAAAAAAAATTCAAGTCAGAGCAACAAGATGTTCACAGAGATGAAGAATGGGATTAAATTTCATGAGGAATTATTTTTCTAAGGTTCAAAATTTTAAAAATTTAAATGAACCCGTTCGTTGTGTACCCATGGATTCTTCGCGTGTTGGAGAAAATTTTCTTCTAGGTACTGATGATCTTTGATGAGAAGCGAATTTCCATGTCTTCTGCACTTCGCCAGCACTTTTTGGGTGAAGAATTTAATCGGTGCTCGAATTGTGAAATCTTCCTAAGGAAAATTTCAAAATTTTCTAAGGCAAATTTGAATAAAATGTGTTTTCGAAAGGAAAATGCTTCGACGATGAATTTAAAGTGAATTGCCTAGATGATTTTGATTGAGTTCTTCATAGATGAATTTTCCAGAGCCGAGGAGAAATAAAATTTGAATTCAAGTTACAGAGCTCTGGCTGGTGAATTAAATTGATGAATTTAAATTAAAAAATTTCGAAAGTGAATTTAAAATGTGAAAGTCAAAGTTGAAATTCTAGAAGGCCAAGATTCCAGGCGTCGGATGACAAGTGTTGGAATTGGCAAGAGAGGGAAATTCGAATTCTTGAAGAGAAGTAGTGGAAATTTAATACACTGGCTAAACTTAGCCTTCTTCTAGAATTCGATTTTGCTATAAGAGCTGAAGGTTTTTCATTTCTCCTCACCAGTTGAAGAAATTCGAACTTGCTAAGTCATTTGGAGTTGCTGAAGAATCTCTGAAGTTGCTGAAGATAAATTTCTTAAGTTGCTGAAGATAAATTTCTTAAGTTGTTGAAGATAAATTTCTGAATTTGGAGATTATGCTGAGGAATTTCTAAAGTTGAAGAGTTTCTGAAGTTGAAGGTTGTGCTGAGAGGAAGTAAAATCTGAAGTAGGGGTGCTGAGATCAATTTTCTTTTCGAAGTGTTGAAAGTAATATTGCTGCAAGTTGCTGACGCTCGAGGCTTTAACTTCGATGTTTTATTTCTCGAAGATTGGAATTGAAAGTTTTAATGCTGAAGTCTTTTATTTTCAAAGCCAACTCCACTCGCTTGCCATCTCTCGAAATTTCTTATTTTAAAAAGTTAGAATTATAATGCTTGATATTTTATTTTGCAGATGGCTGAAGCTTGAAGGGAAGATGCTACTAGTACAAGCAAGGCTGCAGCCAGATCTGGAAATGCTGAAGTTGGCAAAGAGAATGCTTCCAGGAGAAGAATTTATGGGCAGGGATGAACGTCAAGGCCAGAGCACGAGGACTTGAAGCGATGAAGCAAGTACTCCAAGACTACATTTCAACCTCGAAGGAAGAAAAGTTGCAAAAGTGGCTAAGTGTTGAGACCTAGTATATGCACAATTCAAGTGGCAGAGAAGAAATGTTTAAGTCCAAGACAAGAAAATCTTTCAAGATAGAGGAAAAGATGAAGGCCTAGGCGTTGAAGACCGACAACATGACAGATTGAAGAACAAAATAGAGGAATTACTCTCAAGTATGAGGTCCTTCGATGACCCAAAAGACGTTCTCCAACATGCTTCGTACAACTCAAAATGCAAACAAGTTTAGAAGTTGCAAACTTGGAATTTCAAAATGAGGACATGCCTGCCATGCCAAAAGTTGAAGATGTTTGATCAAGTCTACTAGTCCAAGAAGTTGAACAGTGCGAATGCGTCTCTGGATTGGAATCTTCTAGAAGGATGATGGACGTTAATGGCTCATTTATTACCCCACTCCTCTTGGTGGCGGTTTTTAGGGTGAATCTTGTTTAGGGCTGAGGTGGCACAATGTGGGCCATCCAGCCAATTGTAATTTGAGCAATCCGTTGGACTTGGCCAGCTATATAAAGGGGCATCCCCTCTCATTTGTACTTCATGAGGAGTAGAGTTAGACAGTAGACATAGAGTAGAGGGACAACTTAGAAGTAGCTTAGTATAGATTGATAGTGTAGTTGAAGAAGGAAAGTTTTGCAAGAGATTGTTGTGTAAAACTTTCATAATAAAAGATCTTTTCATTGATGGTGAAATTCGTCTTTGTTATGGATAGCTAGCGAGATTTCTTCATCCCTTCTACTTCAAGTAGCATAGAGTAGTGTAATTTCATTTTTATGCAAGTAGATGTTAGCTGTGGAATGTGGTGTTTGATCTAAGCAAGCTTTGCTTATCCATACCACTAGCAGGCTCACTGATGGTGTGTTTGCCTTGTGTGGTCAACTGGAAACGTTGTGGGCCTAACTTCAATCACAGTTTGAATGATGGTATGTGTCGTTGTGATGGTATCTTCATGTCAAATGGTGGTTTGAACATCTTTAATCATCTCCCCTGAAAATTGCACCAACTCCATGGAAGCTGTCCGATGCGAGGCAAAGCGAAGTTCGGTTGAAGTTTGCTGAAGTTGAGCTCCATATCCCACACTTAGAATAGATTTAGACTCTCTAAACTTTACACCATTTCAATTCAGTACTTTCTGGTTAGAATAGGAAACTCATGCTTCATAGACAAAACCTTGTCGAGCATTTGAATTCCTTTCTCCGCTATTGAACAATTCCGTAAGTCCCCTTGAAATACCAGCAAATCACATCGAGCCAACTGAGACTATTCGCATTGAAAGAACCTTGGAGTTGAACGCACGAACTCTCTCGCAATCTTAGCGTGCTGGATACTTTGAACAAGAGAGAATAGGGTAGCCATTGGCGACTTTATTCTGCGTTGGTGCGGTCACGAAAATCACATCAACATAACCATACACTTGAATATATGTGAAAGTGGGAAACTGGATGAACCAATCTGCCCAACTTTCCATTATTGTTTTAGCCTCCACTGATATTCTGATGTGCATCTCATTATCAAGGTCTCTAACTGTCTTCATTAGGAAGTGATCATTCACCTATTTGAGATCTTGTTCAGCCTTTGAGAACTCCAATTGATAGAAGTATTTGTGTACGTGCTAAATGCCAAGGGCTCCACTGGTCTTCGAAGTTCTAAAATTGCCTTGAAAAGCAATTAAGTAGACAAGATAGGAAACCATGTGAAACTCGTGGATTTTAAGGAATCTTGTGATTTGTTGGTGAAGACACTCACTGATCAACATAGCCCAATCAAAGTTTTCCTTATTGTCAATAATCCAAGAAATGACATAGAACATCCACGGTCGAAAAACCTGACCTTCCTCTTGACCTGTAATCCGGTTGAGCAAAGTGATCAAGATAGCAATCTCGTCCTTGAACTCTCCACGCCCAACCTTTTTTGGCATGTTAGCTTTCTGTTCTTTTAGCCACCTTTGAGCAACCTTTCTCTAAGATCTTTCCTTGTCTCCCTGCCATATCTTGTCACAATCTTCCAAGAGTATAGCAAAATTATCTGAGCGGGGTGGAATGGCAAAGCACTTCTCAACGTCTCTCAGCTTGAGGCTGCAAATGACTCTCCCATCGGCTGATCTGATTTGTCTTGTAGATGAGTCATAGTGCTTAATGCAAGCAATGATGAACTCAAGATCAAATACCGTGATAGGAATAGATGTTGTTGCCAACAATCCGGAACGATCAAGATTCTTGACTGTCGTGTTGTTAATGCCTTCCAACGTGCTCAATTTGACCACTGGATAAACATGACCCAGGTCTGTGTTCGAGGTTTTCAAAAAGTCATGTACTAAGACCAATTTGGCCTTGTATTCTATTGGGTTGAATTGCATTCTGAAAATCTGGATTTTTTAACTATAAATTTGGATATGTTCAAAGAAACTTCAGAAAAAACTAAAAAAGGCTCTGGATGAGGCTAAAAATAGCCAACTGGGGGAGAATTTTTAGGGATTTTTCTGAAACATGGGTTTTGTAGAGAATTAAATTCTAAGCAAACCCAAATTGTCAAAAACTCGAAAAACGAGTTTTGCTAAGACATGCAAAGGTTTTCTAGCCGAGAACTCCAATGGTTGTAGGGGCATTGAGGGCAATTTTTCCCGAGAAAAATTGGCAAATGGGTTTTGTAGAGAATGGAATTCTAATCCAACCCAAATGATTCAATTTTGGAAAAAGTGAGTTTTTGGCCCGCATGCAAGAGAATCTTTGGAAAAAAAGCACAATACTTCAAAATGTGAAGTAACGGGGCAATTTTCTCAAAAAATTCAGAAACATGGGTTTTGCTAAAGACGCTGAAATAAGTGAATCCAGATGATCAGATTCTGAAAATTATGCCGTTTACTTTGACATGTGAGAGAAAACCTAAAAAAAGGATAGAAGAATTTTAGAGATAGAAAATAGAAATTATTCTGCCTCTGAAAAATGACGCCTTCTCGTTGACTGGGATTTGATGAAGTTTGCATGCATTCAAAAAATGAAGTATGAAAAATAAATCCTCTAAACAATCTAGACCTAGCACTACGAAGAACACTGAAAAATATCACCCGTAGTGCCTACAAATCTTTGCTTGCTCAAGAAAATACGTGTTTGCTTCCACCTGTGATGAGAATAATGGACGCCTAAATGACTTGAATAAATAAATTCATGTCTTAAGGCATCACAAATGCATGCAATTCCTAAATTTAGGCGCCACCTTCTGATTGGACCTCAAACTCAGTTAATTGAATGAAAAATAAACCCTAAATTGGGTGCCACCTCCATGCACTTCAGTTAACTGTGCATGCAAAAATAGATTCGCCATTTGCAAGCAAAAACTAAGTCCTGTTGAAGTCGACTTGAGAAGTGCAACTAAAGATTTAATATTATTTAAATTCAGTTAACTAACTCCATTTTGGGGCGACCCATACACTTGAGTTCAAAAAGTCAAACTTTGACTTTAGACACCTTTACTCCAGACTTAGAAATTTTCTTGAAAATTTCATTTGCAAACATCACCGAAGCCTATGTTCGATCACTGATTCTGACTAATGTGACCAAAAGACTGGCTGACAATTTCATTGAAGAGCAGGATCAAAACTGACACGGAGCTCCTTGAAGTTGCAAACCTTGAATCTGACATTAGAGGCTTCAAAATTCAAGGCGCCCCTGGCCTCCAGGGGTGCTTTTTTGCTTCAGACTTAAAAAACAATTTTCATGCATTTTCATCATTTTGAAGGTGATTTTGACCTTACTTCATCTTGCGTTCTCGGCAATTGGCAAAACTTCAAAGTTGGCTGACAGGCTCACCATGAAGCTAGCTCAATTTTGAACATGATCTCTTGGAGAGCACTTTTCCTAAAAACATCATCTGCTAGCTGAAAATCATGGGCACCCTTGGCCTCCAGGGGCACTTTTTCTTCCAAACTTAGCCATTTTTTCGACTAGCTGAATCTCCACTTAATCCCCGGCTGTAGGCTATTGACTTGTCCTCTGACCCGGTTGAGGTATGCAACAAAAAGTGGAAGCATCATATGGACAGGATGAGTATCTAAGATAACCCAAAAAAACTGTATTTGAGGCTTCAAAACCTTGGGTGCCCCTGGCCTCCAGGGGCACTTTTGTTGTTTTCAAGACATTTTGACCATGATAAAACCTTACGTTTGGCTCCTGATTTCGGCAATTCATCAACTCAAATTAACCCGCTAACAGATTCGTTGCGAAGCCTAATCAATTTTGAGACAAACACCTTGGGTATCATTTGGTCAGAAACTTTCATCTGGCACCTCAAAAAGATCAGTGCCCTTGGCTAGAAGGCGCACTTTTTGCTCTAGTGTTAGTCAAATTTTCATCTCCTTCATTTCTCGTTCAATCTCCAGTTTCAGGTGCTAGACAAGTCTGTTGGGCTGACTGGTAGGCTCATTGCAAAGCTGACAATGTTCCAGAGAAGTCTTCTTGGAAGTGACAAATCTCAAAAAGTTGATCTGGGCCTCTAAAATCTAGGGCGCCCCTAGCCTCCAAGGGCTCTTTTGCTTCAGAGTTTGAAAATTTTCAATGATTTTCACCTCGACGAAAATCCCCTCCGTGACGAAGCATCATTTTGAACGTATCTCGCCATAGAATCTTCGTGTTAGTTTTTATGATCAGATATAAAACTCAAAATTTAATTCAAAATCAAACACATAAACACAGCATATACCCTGGGAAAACCCTCCACTTGAGGGAGAAAAACCCAACAACAATATATCACTTATATATTGAATATAGAGCAATAGTCTTCTTTACAATGAAGCCAATTAATGGCACCACAACCTGATGCTAACACAGAAATAATATAATGCTTCTTGTTGATGATAAACTCAACCTCCTTCAATATATCGATCTGCACTTTGATGGACGATTTCTTACATCAACTCGCACTTATGAATATCGAATGAACATGAATGATGAATGCCAAATGATTAACATTGATATATACAAGTGAGAGGAAGGGACGCATCTCCTCATATCTTCATGTCGGCCTTCTACAAGAATCGCGTCATTTACAACCAAAAGCATTGTATCTCTTCAAGGGTGGTGAAATAAATCAAGTCGGCCTCATTGATAATAATTAAAAATTAATGATGAAGCACCTCTTCATCAAAAGTTTCCTTGACAAATTAAATAGCCGGTTGGCTATGCATTTAATTTGTTCTTCATTAAATCTAGGCTGGAAGTAGAAGCCCGACGTTGTCTTAACATCAACACTCCCTCTCAACCAAGGAGGAATACTTCCAATTGTATAAGACATATCACCTCATCGTGATGTCAACCATCATGGCTGCTCCCATGTATGGTAAATGTGCACAAGTGCTTATCATGGAGTCACTCAACGTGATATCGTCAGCTCATCATGATGTTCACCATGGCTACTCCCAGAGGGTGAAAAGCACAAGTACCAAAAAATCATCATGGACTCTCTCATGTGATGTCATGGAGTCACACACATGACATCCACCATGGCTACTCCCAGAGGGTGGAAACAAGGGCTTTCACCTCAAATTTCTCTCACAAAGAAAGATGCATTAAACAAGGGCTTCCACCTCAAATCTCTCTCACAGAGAGATGCTTTAAAGAAGATCACTGATGCTAAGACTCCCTCTCAACTAGGGCTTCATTCTCCACCATACCAAGCTTGTCTCGAAAGTACACAAACTTTATTCTTGAGAGAGGCTTGGTGAGAATGTCTGTCGTCTGCTCATCAATGCTGATGTACTTCAACTGGATCGCTTTCCTCAATACCATATCTCTGATATAGTGGTACTTGATCTCAACATGTTTAGTTCTGTCATGGAACATTGGATTGACAGAAAACTTCACACAACTTTGATTATCATAATGAATGACAGTCGGCTCCAATGATTGTCCAAACAATCCTGCAAAGAGCTTTTGAAGCCACACTGCTTCTCAGGCTGCCACACAAGCTGCAATATACTCGGCCTCTATTGTGCTTAGTGCCACTGAAGACTGCTTCCTGCTACACCAGGATATCATCGCAGACCCCAAACTGAAGCAACATCCAGAGGTGCTCTTCCAATTAGCAACACACCCTGCCCAATCAAAATCAAAATATCCATGCAGCTTCAAGTCCACATCAGAAGAATACCTCAAGCCATACCCAACTATGCCACGCAAGTATCTCAGGATATGCTTTGCTGCAACTAGATGTATTTGCCTTGGTTCACACATGAACTGACTAAGTGCACTCACTGCATAGAAAATATCTGGTCTAGCATTGACTAGATACATCAACGATCCAATCAACTGCCTGTACATAGTGGGATCCACCAGATCTGAATTAGTTGTAGCCTCTTTTAGCTTCTACAAGTTGGTCTCCATAGGTGTAGACATGGATTTGCAATCCATCATACCAAATCTCTTCAGAATGTCAATTGTATACTTCCCTTGACTCAGAATGATCTCATCCGGCTTCTGCCATACTTCTAAACCAAGGAAGTAGTGCATGAGACCAAGATCCTTCATTTCAAATTCAAAAGCTAACTCCTTGCATTTGATAATGAGGTGATCTTCTCCAGTAAGAATTAAATCATCAACATAGAGAACCAAGATTAATGCTTCGCCATCAATTACCTTAAAGTATAGGTTTGAATCAGCATCATTCTTGGAGAATCCCAAGCTCATCAAGTATCGATCAATTCTTTCGTACCAAGCACGAGGAGCTTGCTTAAGAACGTACAAAGCCTTCTTCAACCTGCAAACATGAGACTTCTTCCCATGAACCTCAAAGCCATCAGGTTGCTCAATATATACTCTTCCTCGATTACACCATTCAAAAATGATGTCTTCACGTCCATTTGGTGTATCTTCCATCCTTTAGATGCTGCAATAGCAACAATGGTCTTGACAGACGTATAATGAGCAACTGGAGCAAAGGTTTCCTCATAGTCTACTCCCTCTTTCCGAGAGAATCCTCTAGCCACAAACCTAGCCTTGTACTTCTCGATGCTCCCATTAGCCGCATGCTTGATCTTGAAGAGCCACTTAGAAGAAACAACAGATTTTCCTTCAAGTCTAGGTACGATGTCCCATACATCATTCTTGAGGATGGATTGATACTCTTCAGCCATAGCATCTCTCCATACTTGCTAACTAGTAGCTTCCTCAACACTAGAAGGCTCAGACTCAATGATTTGACTCATCAATGCAACATAGCTTGAAAACTTGTGAGGTCTCTTGCTTTCTTTGAATGTTCCTCTCAAGGCTGCAAATCTTTCTGCCTCCTACATTGTTTGCCTAGCCCAAAGAGGTCTCTTATGACCAATCACAATGTCTCTAGGCCCATCAATAGGTTCCAAAGGCTCAGTTGGATCATGAGCTTCTTTAGGATCAATAGCCTCCCTCTAAATCTCAGGTGTATGGTCAACTTCCATATCCTGAGCAGACTCTTGGTCTTCATTGTCTATCTCCATATGAGTGCCCTTAGATCTCTTGAATGCAACATCCTCCTCAAATGTGACATCCCTGCTGATCTCTATGAGTTTCTAACCTGGAATGTAAACCCTGTAGAATTTTGAAGACTCACTGTAGCCCACAAAAATTCCCTTCTTGCCAGATGGTTCCAACTTTGTCCTTTTATCTTTAGGCACATGAACATATACAAGACATCCAAAGATTCTTAAATGACTTACTTCCGGCTTCACCCCTATGAATGCTTCTTCGGGAGTCATGTTCTCCAAAATTCGGTGAGGGCTTCTATTCTGAACATACACAGCTGCCCTAGATGCTTTAGCCCAAGGGAAGGTTTGCAGATCTTGATCGTGAATTATGGCTTTGGCTGCTTCTACAATAGATCTATTCTTCCTTCCTGCAACACCGTTCTGTTGAGGATTGTAAGGGACACAGAACTCCCTCTTAATCCCTGTTTCAATGCAAAAGTTACAAAAGCTTCCAGAGATGTACTCTCCTCCGTTGTCGAATCTCAAAACTTTGATCCTCTTCCCGGACAAGTTCTCTACCTGAGCTTTAAATTCCTTGAATCTTTCAAGTACTTCCTCAGATTCCTTAGACTTTAAGAAATAAATCCAAGTCTTTCTAGAGTAGTCATCAATGAAAATAATGTAATACAAGAAACCACTCAAAGAAACAACAGACATTGGACCACATAAATCAAAATGAATGAGATCTAGAATACATTTAGATCTACTTTCACTACTATTAAATGGACCTTTAGTATTCTTACCCAATGCGCAACCTCTGCAAGTGCCTTCATGCTCCTAGTTGAGTTTAGGAAGGCCCGTGACCATCTTCTCCATGGTTGGTAGTGCTCAAAAGTGAAGATAAGCAAGTCTTCTATGCCAGAGTTCACATGAACTTGATGAACCATGCAGCAAAGCATGAAGTGGACGAGTGCAAAGTCTGTAGAGACTCTCATGTTGAACTCCAATCACCCGAGTAGTCTTGATACTTGAGTTCTTCGGCCATGCAAGAACTTTACCTTCTAAGAATGCAACTTGGTACCCCTTGTCCTCCAAGACTGAGATAGAGACAAGGTTCCGCTTAATACCAAGAACAAATAGAACATCACTCAATTGTAAGGAGATGTCAGAATCTAGGTGAAGAGAGGAGGTCCCAACTCCTTTCACAGAATAACTTGCCTCATCACCAATAATGACTTGAACACTAGAATCTCTCTCCACCAAATCAGATAGATGCTCTCTAAATCCAGTAATGTGGCGAGAGGCACCACTATCAATCAACCAAGTATTGTTGTCTATAGGCACATTACTTGATAAAGCAGAATAGAATAGAAAACCACTTGAATCCTTCTGCGGAGAGATCTCACCCACATCTGCAATTGAAGCCTGTTGCTTAGGTCGGGTTGGACAATCCTTTGCATAGTGACCAAACTTGTCACATCTAAAACATTGAATGCGAGAAAGGTCCTTCTTCTTAGATGCAGGGGCACCATCTGATCCTTTATCTCTATTCCTCTTGAAGTAGCCTTTCTTCCCTTCTTTTCCTTTCTTCTTCGAGGATTGAGCGGCAAGAACATGAATGTCTTCATTTGTAGAGCTTTGTCCAATTCCTCTCTTAGCCAACCTTGACTCTTCTTGAATACAATCCGTCCTCAAATGATAAAACTTAGGAAGTTTTGATCTTCCACTGATTCCTTGAATGAATGGCTCCCAAGATGGAGGAAGACCATTAAGAGCCAACATAGCCAAATCCTTGTCATCAACAATATGCCCAATGGTAGAGAGCTAATCTCTCAACTCGGTGATCTTCATGAAGAATGTGATGACGGAATCTCCTTTCGCCATCTTGATATGACGAAGTTGTTGCTTTAATGCAAGAGCTCGGCTTGTGTTATTTATCTCATACATCTCCTCCAAAGTCTTCAACATCTCCCTTGTTGTTTTCAACTTGGAGATAATTGGCACAATATGGTCTTTCACAGAATCAACCAACATCTTTTCCGCCTTAGTGCCATTCCTCTTCCATTGTGACTTCTCATTCTCATCAGTCGGTTCAGGAACTTCGCCCTCCATGAACTCAACTAAGTCATTTTCCTCCAAGGCGAGCATCACTCTAAACTTCCAAGATGTGAAGTTGGCAGCACCCTCGAGTCTATCTTCGATCTTGAGCCCGTTCACCATCTTGACGATAAGATAAATGTAAGAGAATGAGAATAAGAGAGCATGAGAGCACTACTTATGAGAAATCTGATCATGATCTTTCTTATACCCGCTCTGATACCATGTTAGTTTTTATGATCAGATATAAAACTCAGAATTTAATTCAAAATCAGACACATAAACATAGCATATACCCTAGGAAAAACCTCCACTTGAGCGAGAAAAACCTAGCAACAATATATCACTTATTTATTGAATATAGAGCAATAGTCTTCTTTACAATGAGGCCAATTAATGGCACCACAACCTGATGCTAACACAGAAATAATATAATGCTTCTTGTTGATGATAAACTCTGATGGACTTCTTACATCAACTCGCACTTATGAATATCGAATGAACATGAATGATGAATGCCAAATGATTAACCTTGATATATACAAGTGAGAGGAAGGGACGCATCTCCTCTTATCTTCATGTCGGCCTTCTACAAGAATCGCATCACTTAGAACCTGTTGTGACCTTTTCACATATCACCCCATTCAAAATGGGGACCCCCTAATTTTTGCTTCGTTCCTCGTCTTTTGGCTTTGGTTTTGTCTCTCTCTCTCAATCTCTCTCTTCTGATGTCTGCCTTTCTGGGTATGTGCCCGCCTTTGAGCTTAAACGTGAGATTTTGGCTAAGTCTATAGAATTAGGGTTTTGAGTTTTCTAGTCAATTTGAAGTCAAATGGAGTGAATAAGTTAGAATTTGAGCTTCACGTTGCAGTCAGCATACTTCTAGCAGGTCCTCAACTAAATCCCATCAAATTCTGGCAACTTACCATTTTTAGTAAGTGTGCAATTTATGGCGTTCTCTTAGCATTTTTTGAAGTTTCGATAATCACACTGCATCCAGAACACATCAAACTGTTCATCTGCAAATTTTGAGCTGAAACGGACAACTGTCTATTTTTAGCAAGTTTGGCTTCCAGAGCAAATTTTAGGGTTTATATGCAAAGTTCTTCAATGCATGTCTGGAGATTCTTTTTGGGTTTCCTGAAACCTACGCAATGATATAACATGCAAAATAAGACAATGACTTTCAGTGTTCAGCCTTCAGGGGCTATTTTTAGGGTTTGCATGTTGAGATTTTATTTGCATGTCTGCATATTCCTTCTGGGTTTTTCGAGACCTTCGCAATGATATAACATGCAAACTAGGATCAAGACTTTTTCAGAAGCCGTCTTCCGAGGCTACCGAGGCTATTTTTAGGGTTTGCATGTCAGGGTTTTTAGCGCATGTCAGGTTATTCTTTATGGGTTTTTCAAGAGCTACGCAATGGTGTGACATGCAAAGCAAGATGATTAGTTTTCAAAGACTTACTATTTTTAGCAGGTCCATTCCGGCAACTGCCCAGCGCATCAGAATCACAAACATGGCAAAGTGCAACAAAAACGAAGTCAAACGGAGGTCATTTGATATACATGCAAGTCAAAGTTTCCAGCTTCGAAACCCAAAATGAGGGGTAAAATGTCAAAATTTTCGAAAACCGGTGTAGCCTGCTGTGATCCACATCATTCAAGCTATCCACCGGTAAAGTTTGAAGGCAATCGGAGCACTTACTATTTATAGTAAGGCATTCCAGAAATAGGCTAAAAATAGTAAATTAGCAGCAGGCGCCAGTGTGAACGGGAAATTCTACCGATGAGGATCACAGCATTCAAATTTCAAGTCAAACGGAGTTGGGGAAGTGTCAGAATCAGGCAGTTGCTATAAATAGTAAACCACCTTCAGAGATGTGCTATAAATAGCAGGTCAGCTCGAGATGGCAGTGTGAACAGGCTAACAAGGTCATGAAGATCCAGTGTTTAAAATTTCAAATCAATCTGAGCTTCAGAGATGTGAAAATCAAAGGACTTACTATATATAGTAAGGTGTGGAGAAGCTGGTAGAAGGAAGGAAAAATGGCTAAGTGATGAAGTTTTATCCTTCTCCACCCCATAAATGCGCCTTCAAAGAGAAATGAAGTTTGATGGAGACAAAATTGTCTAAGTCTTGAGTTCATCCTGCAGGACCCCTCAAATGCGCCCTCATCATCAAGCATGTAGGAAAAAAGTTAAGGCATCAAGATTTAAATCCACCTCATACCCTCAAATGCGCCCTCTTCAAGGATGAAAGTGTTAGAAAATTCTAAGGCAAGGCATTTGTCCTTCACCACCTCCCAAATACGCCCATGCTAAGTCAAAATGATGAGTGCTAAAAGTTTCTAAGTGTTGAAGTAAATCCGCCTCACCCCTCTAAATGCGCCCATGCAAGGTGGAGAGGTTAAGAAAATTTCCAAGGCATGAGTTTCATCCCTCACCACATGTGAAATGCGCCCACTTCAAGGAGGTTGATAGAAAAATGGATGTGTTGAAGTTCATCCTCCTCATACATCAAAATGCGCCCATGCTAAGAAAGATGATGAAGTCTTAAGGCGTTAAAGTGAGAATGTCCTCCAGCACATGCCAAATGCGCCCATATGGGCTAGGAAAAGGACAAAAATAGTTGACTTCCACCTTACCCCTTTGAATGCACCAAGTCCAAGATGAAGGTAAAGTGGAAGAAAAAGAGTTAAGGCGTTGAAAGTGTAAAATCCTTCTACATATGTGAAATGTGCCATGCAAGATGAGGACAAGTAGAAGATTCCAAGGCGTTGGAAGCTAAGTCCACCTCAACATATGAAATGCACCCAAGGTGAGGTGAATGGAAGGTGACAAAGGAAGGCGTTGAAATAAAAATATCCTCCATGATGTGCTAAATGCACCCCAAAGATATTGGAGAAGGTGACCTTCTGAAAAGAAAATTGTATAAGTGAGTTGATGAAATTTCCTCACCATAGTCAAAAT
>VDFB02350249.1:0-38140 GCA_007258455.2 Sequoia sempervirens
ACAACGCTATTGACATTAGAAGTGAAATCGTAACATACAATGTTATAAACATTTCTCATAACAAGTATACTGACATAAGAAGCACTACACATGATTGAAGACAAATTTACATTCAATACAACAATTAACAGAACGTAAATGACAATGATGAGAAATCATATAGCATTTCCTTTCTCGTAGATGCTTAGCTCAGGACAAGAATCATGTTTTCCATTTCAAAGCACATGTATCTACAAAGGCATTTAATCCAGTAACAAAAATAACTAAACTATAATAATAACCACCATCTATCGTTCTTGACAAAGACCAGATATCATTACAAAGGCATACACAACATACTTCAATAAAAGTCATTCTATGATCACCACACGACTGAGACGATGGTCGTTTGTTTAAAATTCACATTATAACTGGTTTAATACATAGAATGTAATAAGTATTGCTGACATTGAGTTGCAATCCACCTCACTCATGTTACGAATATTAACATAAACATTGAGTGAAAGTAAATAGATTACATAGGATCTCCCTCATCAGATATTAGTTCTTACAAAAACGGTAAAGTTAATAAGGCCCCAGAAATACTTGTAACTCCACACACTAAACAGATTTTCCCAAATTTAAGTTCCTATAGGGAGGAAGATATATTTCCCAAAAGTCCTTACAACATAACACAAATGTACATCGCCTGCAACATCTTATATCAAATCTGCAACATTTGATGGCAGTTCTTCAATTACCACATTGTAGAATCTTTGTATATCCTGAAGCATTCTTTCATCATCCCGGGTGACAAAGTTAATTGCCACACCCTTCCTACCAAATCGCCCACTACGACCTATACGGTGGAGATAGTTTTCTGGTTGCGTTGGCAGGTCATAATTGATAACAAGTGAAACTTGTTGCACATCAATACCTCGGGCCAAAAGGTCAGTTGTAATCAGCACTCTGGAAGAACCAGATCTAAATTCTCGCATAATGATGTCTCTAGTATTCTGATCCATATCACCATGTGTTGCAGAGACTGTGTGATCACGAGCTCTCATTTGGTCTGTGAGCCAATCAACCTTTCTCCTGGTATTGATGAAAATCACACTCTGTGTTATTGCTAATGTTTCATACAAATCACACAGTGTGTCAAGTTTATACTCCTCTTTGTCCACATTGACATAGAACTGTTTAATACCCTCTAGAGTAAGCTCATCTCTCTTCACAAGAATTCGAACTGGATTATTCATGAACTTCCTTGTGATCTCCAGGGCTTCAGGAGGCATTGTAGCTGAGAAAACACCAACTTGGAGATTTTGAGGTAGCAACTGGAATATATCATATATCTGACAGGACAAGGGATCACTTAATGAACAGAACAAAGGGATTCTTTTTGAAAATAGCATATGATAAGACTTAATCCAACGTCCTATGAATAATTTAGAAATTTAACTCTAATATTACCTGATCCTTGAATCCACGTGACAACATTTCATCTGCTTCATCAAGAACAAACATTTTAATATAATCAGAGCGCAGGGCACGGCGACGCAGCATGTCATAGACTCTGCCAGGTGTCCCCACAACAACATGAACACCAGATTGGAGAATACGGAGGTCCTCCCGGATGCTTGTTCCTCCAACACAAGCATGCACTTTAACTTGTAGGTAATCACCAAGTGCCCTCATAACTTTTTCTATTTGCTGTGCCAGTTCCCGAGTTGGTGCCAAAACTAGTGCCTGGCAATCCTGGAGACTGTAGTCCAGCTGTTGTAGAATTCCTGAACAAAACGTTGCAGTCTTTCCTGTTCCTGATTGTGCTTGCTGGATAACATCAAGTCCTTGGCAAAAAGGAACAATACCTCTCTGTTGAATAGCAGATGGTTTCTCAAAACCTGTTGATCATGAGTAATAGATGTAATTAAGCATCCAAATCCTTCTAATTCAGTCTAAATCAGCATAGACCAGCACAGACCAACCCATTAGCCACCATAATTTATTATGTAACAATTAAGTCGGTGCTTCAAAGTTAGAATCCGGTGAATTAAATTTCTGTAAACATAGTCAAAATATTTTGACAACACAATCAAAATGAATCAACAATGCAACAAATGCCCCCTTAAATGTTCCTACTTACCATATGCATAAATTCCTCGCAACAAATTTTCTTGAAGACCCATAGAGTCAAAAGTATCATGAACTTCTTCCCAAGTAGAATAAAGTTCCTCACCTCCAAGGCTGCAACAAGCATAATATAAAGTTTAAACCAAATTGCATCCTCATTAAGCACTGCTTCTAAGCGTTTTTCACTAGAATACTTCCAACCCTTCAAAAGATACAGCACGCAATTGCTTCTTTTAAAGAACATATCAGGACTGTTGACTCAATTAAACTTTACAGAATACAAATGGCATACAAACAACCAATGCTTTGAAAGAACCAATATCCCCATTGTACTGAAGCTCATACTGCTAACAGATTATGAATTATCAAATCTAAAACAAAAACAACATTAAAAAAGCCATAAGTTTTAAATTATTTATTGAGATTCCATTGCTGAATCTGCCAGGCATCCTACGAATGACAAAATCGGTAAAGAGTCATAAACTGGTTATGAAAAATGTACCATTTAAAATTTAATAGCTAACAACAGAAATCTATACCAACAGAAGATTCAATAACTAACTTTCTGAATAAATCTAAACGTAAATCAAATGGTGAAAGCTGAATATATGAGTATTTAAACACTATTCAAATACTACACAGAATAAATGAAATAAGACCTCTGTTAACAAAAGATTTAAAAACTATGGACACTAGAAGTTTACGATACCATCTCAAATTTTTTATGGAGCATTTGGCATTTTCCAAAAAGCAGCCACTGTCTGCTTAAGTCTTTCTAAGAAAATTGACACCAAGAGCCCCGAAGCATATATCCAGAAAACTGTAGGTAGCGTTCTAATTCAGATATTGTATGGAAAATTTTTAGTATCGATCACTCCAAAAGTTTTCTTGCAGTTGCTGATGAAACAAACTGTGTTCTAGACAGAACAAAATTTGAGAAAGGAAATAAGCAGCGAATAACTGTAGACCGCAATAGCAACATGAAATGATAATTTCACCCATTTGGGTAAATCTAAAACAAGGACATGAATTGTGCCAAATATCTTGAAATTGAGGGATAAACTACTCGGGCCTTCATGGGTATAAATGAATCGGGTAAACAAGTCACATGCATTAGAAGAGTTGATATTGGGAGTATCATAACAGAGAGCTGGGTTTGAATTCTGTGCAGGCATTAGAAGAGTTGATAGTGGGAATATTTAGGATGTTAGGGTCACTTTGACAGAAACGCGACCCCTACAAGGAAAATTTACCATTGAGAAACTAAAATTGTTCTGAACCTTATTAAATAAAGTGATATCAATCTTTCTGTCTTTCTTGAAACAAAAAATTCAATTCCCCCAAATCTCATACACAATTTATATGGGTTTCGATCAATCAGAATCCAATTACCCAATAGATCTAAATATACCCCAAAACAGAACAGACATAGCAAAAAATCTAAAAACTACCCTGCCCCAGTATCATTTAAAACCAAAACCCAAAAGTAAGAATGAGAATTCAAAGAAGAAAAATACCCTTGGGTTCATTTTTACTTACGTTCTGCATGTTTTGTCATAAGTTTTTTGCGTAGAAATTCTTCAGCTTGATCCATTCCATATCTTCAGAATTTTACTCAAAGGGAATTTGCTCCTGTAAGCTCCCACTTAGTCCAAAAGAACAGCACACTTCACTCCAAAAAACCCATACTTTTAAGAAGATTTTAAAACATTAAGACCTCCTGCTGTATTTAATTGAGAAAAACAATGCATAAACAAAGAAAGTCGTCCCTAACGAGGACAAAGAAACCAAGCCAGTCATAAAGCTAAATTGCCCGAAAGGTGAGATAGACTACCTTAAAGGAAACCAGTGTACAAGAGTTCAAGGGCCACTTGATTTTTCCAAATTGATAAAAAGGAATTAAGCCGAGACAAAGAGAGGGGAACAGTAAGAGAGTTCCCTTTACGTTTTGGGAGACCAAGGCAGGAAGAATCCCGTTTGGTCAAGATTAGCTGAGATATTACATATACATTTTATAAGGGATAGGCGGTGCTGTGTCATTTATCGACACGTGGATATGGAGGTTGGCGGCAACTGAGTGCTAAGATAAAGAGTTCGTGTCCGGCGGCGATTGGGAATTTTGAAGGGTCTCCTCCTCATTTCCTAGGAGACCCACAGTTTTTAATTTCCACTAACATTTAGCGCTTAGAGGCTGTGGTGCATTTCATTACAAGGAGTTATCGGGAAAAGGAAAAATATACTCAATTTCCACACAAAAAAGATGGTTAATTATATAATTTTTTAAATGAATAAAGTGTGTATATTTTTTAAAGTAATTAAAAAGAATAATAATGTAATAAAAAAAGATATAATGTATTATTTAAAAAGTGGAATAAGTAGAAGGGGCATTCCCTCAAAAGTTTATATAAGATTAAATTCGAATAAAATATGAACACATACAAAAGGTAGAGCTCAATCAATAGTAAACATAAACAAAATTGCTAAGTGGCAAGAGTAAATGTTGGTAGGAGTGGGATCATAGTCATAAAGTTTAGCCCATGCATCATTGAGGTTAAAACCATCATCAAAAGGCTTCTAGTCAATAAGAGCACCATCCTCTCTATGATCTTCAATAGGTTAATGCTGAAAGATTTCAACAATCCACAAATTTTTTCCTTATGCTCTCTATTTTATCCTGATGATGGATCATGAAGTGTGATATGAGACGTTGATGCAAAAATTTGACACAATCTAATCGAGAAACATTTAGCAATAATCTTCAATAGGTTGTTGAGCATGAATCGTGAAATAGTCAACTTTGAGTGAGAGAACTTGTTGAAATCTAGCTTTCCAAGAGCACCACATTCGTGAGAAGAAACAAAAAAGGTGACCGAGAGGGCTAAGAACATCTATGAGCAACATTATCCCTAAAACTTGGTAGCTAATTTAAGTCTTAATTTTGAATCTTCTCTTTACAATATTTTTAATTAAGCTTTTAAATAAATGGACAATAGATTGTAGGGAAGTGCTTCTTCACACATAGTATAGTGTTAGAGTTTATTTTCAAATTGAAGACAAGTAAACATGTCATAGCAACATATATAATTGATCTTTTTAATTTTTTGATTTTTCATGGATTCTTACTCACATGGAAATATCATACTTTTTACATAATATTAGAATCAAAGAACCATCAATGGCTAAAAAATTAGAGAATTGATTCATAATTTCATTAAATAATTAACTAAAATTAAAGATCACTATATTTTTAATGTTTTCTCTATCATATAAGTGTACAACTAATATATATAAATAATGAAAACCCAAATTTTCCTTAGAAAGCTTCTTAAATAGAAGAGAAACTAGCTACTAACCAATAGCTTGTCTGCCTCATGTATATATTGATTGGAAAATAAGTTATAGGAAAAAGAGTACAACCATGAAGTTACTATTTATCTTTAGTAAAGTACAAATGAGTTTTTCTTTAGTAATAACCCTAACACCTATTATGAGATAATAGCATTTAGGGTTTTTATATTTTAAATTAAAATTTACAAACCCATATTTTTTCTTTTAAAACCCTAATATAATTTATCCGTAAGGATTTATTTTTAGTTTATAAACATCATCCCAAATTATAATAGAATCAAAATAAAGCACAAATTCATAAGATTATTTTACTTAGATTTAAAAAAATATTGATAAATATATTGGCCTCAATAATAAAGTCAAAGAATTACATTTGATGACCAATAAAAGGAATAAACAAAATGGCTAGCATAACAACAAGTATAATGACTACAACAATAACAAAAAAACTTTAAAATTAATCATTGATTTTCTAAGAGCAATCTGCCAACATATTGGATTCAACACATATTAGATTCATAATAATGGAGTCACATCTCGACCACTAGATGGGGTCACCTTGCTAGGTCCTAAGTTTTTATCCTTGGGCATGTAAACCAAAAGGTTTATGTCATCTCTAGTTCACTACAGATCTGAGAGTTCATCCTCATATATGGCACTCTGAACAACAAATGCTTTTTAAGTAGTAGGTATTAGGGTTTTTAATTATATATAAATTAAATCCCTCAAGAACATGACTAATTTTTTTTGAAAACATCAAATCTATTGTCAAAATAATTGTCATGCAAAAAGTGGCTAGGATTCATAATGGCCCATGGGTCATATGATTGCAACTGCTACAATATTTATGAAACCCACTCACATTGTGAATATCAACTAATCCACTAAAAAAATTAATAATGTTTGCTTAGGTGAGAAAGATCACCTCTAGAGAAGTCATGCAATCAAATCTACATTAATGGTGTCCCAATTTCATGTAGAGGAGTAGATGAGGCGAATTGAGAAAAAAGGTGAGAATGTCAAAGTTCAAGGGTCAAGGATACTTACTACATGACAAATGCCACTAGCAAGAAGTCAAGTTAGGGAAAGGTGTGCAAGTAGAGAGAAGTCTAAAACCTTAATAAAGGATTGGATATATAGGAGATCAAACAAAACACTCAACACTTAGGAAAATAGTGAAAAAAAAGGGGAAATCAATTAGTCTTCACTTACCAAAAAGGAAAGGAATGGTTTTCTAGTTCCACATGAATTTATTTAAAAGGGGGCATTACAAATACATATTTAAAAAATTAAAAATTAAAAATAGAAAATTATTTATTATTTGTTCTTGATTACTTCTAAGATCTATATCGATCATATATCCCTTCAAAGAGATGTATTTTTGGTACATAAAATTGGTCATAGCTCACAATTAAATTATGGAGTGTATCAACAATTAGTTGGAGACTTAACTTCACAAGGAGAACAATATTTGCCACTTTTACATTTTATAATACTTGTATATAGGATAGTGAAGTCTTGAGATGATCTAGAGCATCCTAAGAAAGCCAAAGGGTAGGTACAGACATACAAAGTGGATTTTGAGTACTGATAAAATTGTTAGTTTTCACATGCATCAAATTCACATTGACTATGACTATTTAAAACCCCCCAAGTGAAAGTGATGTTCTGGGTGTCAATTATGACAATTTTTCCATTTGCAAACAAAACATGTATATATGTGAAGGGTCAGAATGATTCACTTTGACTTCTGAGTGTAGGAAACCATATCTTAGGGCCTCTAGAGACATTGTTAGTGTACATTGCATTATTGTAAATCATTTGTATGAGTTAGCTATCTTGTTATCTTCTTCGTAACTTCATGTTGTAGGTTATTCGTTGTGGATCAAGGGTTTATAGATAGTAGACACCATTAAGCGTTTAGCATGCTATACAAACATGTTGAAGGCTTGTGTCAAGATGTGTTGTTAACTTAAGTTACAATGTATATTTGATTGGTGCTTAGTGAATTGATGAGAAAATTGCTTACTCTTACTAGAGTCTTTCCCATTTTCCAGGGTTTCCCCATTTCTCTAGTCTTTCCCCAAGATAACCTCTTGTTTTTTAATCATTTACATGCATGTTTCCATTAGTTGATTTTAATATTACACAAATAGTGTTTGAAATATGTTAGTTGTTGAAATTATATTTGATATTGTTCTTAAAGTATTGCAAAAAGAACTACAAAGTAGAATACTTGTTATTAATAACTAGTATGAAAAATATCCACTTATTTATAGATTTCTTAATTATGTCTTAATTATGTGGTTAAATTCCATGGTTAGACATGCTACTAGGTCAAATGGAAATGGTTGGTACTATATTGTGGAACAAAGCATAGAGAAGAATAGCCAAAGAAGGTGACAAAGCTTGCATGACTCTTTCTTAATAATGTATTGAAGTGCAATAGCGGTATGCAATGCCTAGAGGCTAATGATGTGCCTTTTACCATTTGAGTATCAAAGTGATTAGTTAGCAACATATAATGGTATTGCAATGTCCTAAGGCTCTACAAAATATCAGCAGCATTTTGATTCGTTTCCCTTCTATGTACGATAGTGGTATGCAATGTCCAAAGGCTCTACAAGTCTTCTATATGCAGTGTCAGGATTGATCCATTATTTCTGGTTCGGAAGTCACTGGGCAATACATGATTCTCTTCCTTATCAACAACCTCGTCCTAGAATTCTCCCAACCTTCTTCTAGCCAAATTTATATAAAAATATGTCTTTTCGTCATGCCGTTTGAAACCATCATAATAGCGGGTATCGTTATCCTCACAATACATTTTGTACCATTCCAGCTCTGCCATATAACTTTGGTTTTTTCTCAACTCCACATTGAGTTTCTCAATGTTTATGTCTTGCTCATTTTTAACCTCTCCAACTTCTCTGAGTGCAAAAAAAGCATGACTGTCCTGCTTAAAAATTGAAATTCGTTAATCTCAGTGTCCAAATAGAGTAAACAACATTTAAGAGTAAAGAATACAGAGAACCAAGAAGCTACCAGAGCTATAGAAACCAATGGAAAAATGGAACAAATTAATAAATGCAGTTCAACAGATCTTGATATGTATAGAGGTGTAATAAAGCGGCCAGAGGCTTAGGTTTTGTATTGTTAATTTGTTTCTTGCTCTCTCTGTATCACTGTATTGAGACGGTCAAGGACTGTCATGTGGTGTGTCATAATTGTATGGAAGGCTATAAAACTTTATTACAAGAATCTGCTGGTTTAAGTTGAAGAGCATACCAAATCACTGAGGAATGGCCCCTTCTAATCTGGGATAAAATATCAGTAGAATCGCCTTTGAGACTTCAGGGAAGGTTAACTCTGCCCCTCCCTATTCATGGCACCACATCTCCTCTCTCCGGCCTGCCTTTGAATTCATTTTGGGAGAAATTCTCTAATTAAGTGATGAAAGTATGTTTTTTTTTTATTAAATTGCTTATGATTTTTTTTCTTTTTTACAGCTCTTTTTTTCATCTTGCTGATGGATTACAGAGTGTGATCCAAAACGTCGATGCAAACAAATCATACACAATTTAATTAAAAAAAAACATACTTTCATATAAAAACATACTTTCATCAATATGAACTATAGAAATATAATATCTTTAACTAAATAAGCTTATAAAGACTACGCTAAAATCTGACACGAGATAACTAAATTTGGAGAAAAAATCTGCTTACAACGAAATGTTAAAAACAATAAAAATAAAAAGCAAACGTTGGATATTGTATCTATGTTTTTCAGAGCACGAAGTATGCAACTATGATGCATATAAAGTTAAAGCACAAGCAGTGAGATTAGCTGTGGTCCAACACCTATTGCTTCCAATTCCAAGAATATTCCCATCTCGAAGGAGGAGTTTGAGACAAAGTTTGCAAGTTGTAAGGCTTCATCGATATCTTCCAACATGTGGCCATAATCTGTGCGCCTGCAATTCGATCAAATGGTATTCCTTCTTATCTTTGCATGTTGAAATGTAGCAACTTAAGACAACTTCAAAGTTCTCAATACAAGCTGCATGTCCGAACATGCAAAGATAAGAAGGAATACCATGGGTTAAACAGAACATACGTACCGAAGGGTATATACAGGCTTCTAAGATCATATTCTGCAGGGTAATTATTTACTATTGTAGATGTGCACTTCAGTACATTGTAGGTTTATGCCACGGATACAACACTACATTGAGAAGGGGAATAAAAACTTGGTCTATTAGTTGAAAAAAATCTTCTATGGTTTAAGGTTGTGTTGTTTTCAAGAATAGGTATAAAACGTTTGGTTTATATGTTTTAGGGTTGGAGTTTATTAGGTTTAAATCAAATAATCGTGTTTATTATAAATAGAGTGGAAGTCATTTTATTATTATTACTTTGTATGTTGATGATATGTTACTATTTGTTAATGGCAAGGAAATGATTAGGGATATAGTTTTCTTTATTTTTTGAAATGAAAGAATGTTGAGAGGAATTAGGAATTGAAATAGCACAAAAAACACCACTTTGATAGAATTACATATAGATAGATACAACGAATGTAGTAATCTTCTTATAAAATTGATAAAAAATTTGACAGATGATTGTAGAACTTGTTTGACAGCAAATTGGAGACAAAAGATAGTGAACTAAATTTAACAAAACATATTAGAAAATTAAGCATTATTTGATAACGCATACACAACGTTTCATTATGACTTATTTGATTATTGATATGCTTGTTTATGTTGGAGCATATATTCCACCCCCTCCTAATGCTACAACACTAAACTAACTAACAACAAAAAACAAAACAATAGAAAATATATTATGATGAACTTTTTCTTTGAAAATAGTCCTTAGACTAGTAATACTTCTTCAAGTTGCTCCCTATTATAGGTATAGTCACCTAGCTATAATCCAAGTTTCCAACATCATTGGACACCATTTGCACATGAAGTGTCTCATCACCCTTGTAAATGTTTGATGTTGAACTTCTAGATTTTGGATCTCTCTTGAACTATTGGACATCAATCCTCATATGTTTATCTCATAACCATAGTGAGGTATATTTTTTGTTATCCACAAACACCTCAGACTATCGAACATCTATATCCTCTGCATCCCTTTATTTATGCAAAGTGTTGGCTTCTTCAAAATAGGGAAAGTTTCTCTTCTTCAATGAAGTCATCATCACTATCAATATCTAGTGGCTCTTCAACAATGATTGAAATTCTCTTAGCTCTTATTGTTGAAGTAGGCTACTCAGCAGTAGGCTTGAATAGGGTTAGCGGCAAGAGTCTTCTTCTTGTAAAAAATTGCTTCTTCTTTTGTTTGGCACTCCCTTAGATGGCTACAATCACTTTCTCTTTGAAAACTTCTCCTCCTCCTCCTTAATATGGGTTACAACAAGTATAACTCCACTTTCTCGTGCTTGTTATAGTATATTTTCAATAATAATGATAGGAATTTCTCTCATCATGCTGATGTTCCCTATCCTACTACCTCTTGTGTATAACAGTTCCTTCACCTTTAGTTGTGGGTCCCCTTTAGTTTACTTTAGCACAATCCATAGCGTAGGTCTCTATAACTAGCCACTCTATCCTAGTGCTTGGATCTTGCTTCAAAATACCAAAGGTTCACTCTCACATTGTTCAAACATAAAAATGAAGGAGCATCATGTATTTGATACCAAAATAAGAATTGAAAACAACACACAAAACACTCACTCAATGCTTTATTCATGCATATAATTACATATATATAAATACAATGAATGCAACAATCTTCCTATAAAATTGATAAAAAATTTAACAACTAATTATAGTTGTTTGACAACAAATTGGGGACTAAAGACAACAAACTAAACTTAACATCTAACATATTGGGCTCACTTATAACATTATTTTATGACACATACACGACATTCTATTATGACATTTTATTATTGATACACTTATTTATGTTGGAGTGCATATTCCAAAAATAAGTTCATCATAGGGATGAAGATTAAACATGGTAGGGCTAACCAAAACTTTGTCTTGGCCAGAGGAAGTATGTTGAGTCTATTTTTTAGTGTTTCAATGTCTTACAACAAACTAGTGATTGTAATTCCTATTACTATGGAAACAAAAGGTTTCAATTGAGCAATGTCTTATGACACCAATAGAGATGATGAAAATAAGATTAGAGCCCTATGCCAATGATATTGGAATCACTATGTATATTATGGCCTACAACATACCAAAAACTACCCAAGCAGTAGGAGTCTTAAATTGTTACATGAGGAATCTTGGTTAGGAACATCATGTTGTAGTGAAAAGGGCCTTTAGATATTTGTGGGATACTTTTGAGTACTTCATATCTATCATGGTGGTGTTATTGAGTACTAACACTCAATGGATTGTTAGGGTTATGCAAATTATATTTAGGTAAGGAATATTAATAGCATAAAGTCTATTAGTGGCTATGTGTATATCCCATTCATTAGTGCAATGAATTGGATGAGTGAGTGATAGGTCATGGTTATTTTCATCCAAGATATAATCATATTACATGATAATTATTGATTTGTATAAGGAGATCATTTGGATTTTAAGGTTGAATTAAGATGTGGGACTAAGTCAAAGACTAGTTAGAGTGCATTGTGATAGTTAGAGTTCTATTAATTTGGCAAAAAAGCTTGAACTTCCATGCATGAAAAATACATATTGGTATTTATAACCATTTTTATTCAAGATATGATAGAGTATGGAAGGGTGATGCTACATAAAATTGAGCCTTTGGAGATTTTGCAAATATATTGATCAAGCTAGTGAGCACCAAGAAGTTCAAGGTGTTGTGAGTTTGTGAGCCTCTCAACCCTTAGCATATAGTTTATAGTATTGGTCATAACACCTTTGAATTCTAATATTTGATGTATTCTTTATTTTTGAGCCCTCGTGGAAAAGGGCATCCCATAATGACTTAGTCATTATCTCTATTTGTATTTCCTATTGTGATGTGTGTAAATGTGAGAAAGAGAATGTTTTGTCATGAAGAGACTACATGAAGAGCATCTATGGCAACAAATATGGTGTAAGAAAATCTATGAGAAGTGTAAAAGCATGTAAGCGGGATTTATGTTGTTGAAAAAATTATGGCATGTCATAAAGCATCTTTGAATGGAGATAATGGAGCCACATTGGATCACCCAAGTTGGTGAGTGGATTATGATGGAGTTATGATAGATTATGACATTTAAGAGCATCTACAAAAAAATAGAAATTGACTCATCATGGAAGTTAGGTATTAAAATTTGGATCCTTAATTTGGGCGCCCTATTGGGTCAAGATTTTGGCCCATGGTTTATGGTTTACTACTTATAATTTTGTAGTTTTCTCCATGTGTACTTGAGATGGAGGTTTCCTAGAAATTTTATCAATACCCATATGTTTCCATAATTAATTTATATTTTTATATTGGTGATTCTCTTGTAAGGGCTTGAGTTTGAGCAATATATTTTAACTATTGTTATTCAATAATTCAATTAGTTCATAATTTGGTGGGTAGGTCTTATCTTGAAAGATATTTCCTAGGCTATATCACTATGTTATGGTTGCCAATCAAATAAATAATTGTGAAGGGAAGTTACACATGTAGACCAATTTATGATGTGTTATGACATATCAGAATACATCTTTGATTAGGGGATAATTTGGGTGCCACTTTTTGTGGTTTTAACTCATGGGCTTTTAATTACCATTTGATGGTTTCATGTTTTGTATCTCCTATATATTAAACTTGTTTGAGATGAAGGTTGTGTATAGAATTTTTAGATGTTTTAAAGTTGTAATAATTCCTCTAGATCTATAGTTGTTGATACTCATGAATTATTTCTCTACAAATGTATTATAATTATGGTATGGGTATGTGCAAGATCATCATGGAAAAAATAAGCCCTTAAGTGGCAAAAAATTCAAAAAAATCAGAGTTAGGCAACTTGACGTAAAAAATTGAATAAGCTATCTATATACTTAAAAAATGTGTAAGAATAGAATCTGTAGCATATTGAATGTAGTTTCTAAACTACTAGGTTTTATTTTAAAATAAAATTATTTGGTGAAAATTTGAAATTTAATGCAGTAGCACTTAAATTTTAGGGAAAAAAATAAGAAGTGCTTGTGTCGTCAAACCACCTAACCACAATAAAGATAATATTTTTTATAAGATTTTTAGATATAAGTAGAGGGCTCATGTTACAAATGATGCATTTTTTTTGTAATTTTTTTCCAAGTAAATAATTAATTATGAATTTTTTATTATATATTTTAAAAAATATAAAAACTCGTATTTCTAACCATCTTAACTTGGTCAAAACTTCATGAAATTCATTTTTTTTGTTTAATCCTATAGTATGCAAAGCATAGAATGTGATGCGTGTATCATATTCAAAAAATGTGATACCGTTTGAAAGCTATAGATGTTTTTCAATCAGCCTATCATTCAGGACTTTAGTCGTAATTCAAATAGAAAATGAATAATAATTATTTATTAAATTCAAAGTAAAGCATAATTTATATTGGTGGAAATATGAGAATAACCTTTAAAAACTCTTATTGTTTTATCAATTTTGGGTAAAAAAAAGTCATCAACCACATACCCTACACATACCCATCATATTGCCACTTTTTGGCCCATCATGATCCTACACATACTCATTTACTAAATAATACATTAAGTTACTAAATGTATTGTATTTGGAATTCTATAACCTCCCCTTTATAATAATTAAATTCGATAATACAATATCCCCTTTTCCCAACCTTAATTTTGTCATTAACCCTTTCATTTTTTGTTGTTAAAGTGAACTTGTATCATGGGCAAACATGCAATGTGCAGATGTATGCGCATCACACAAATATCCCAAAAATATCCTTGACTACGTAGCCATTTGGACATTACACTTGCCACCTGCTCGCATAGTGTAATGTCTTTGTAGCTTGCAGGAACATCAAAAATATCTCTTTACATACCTTTTCTCCTTTCAAAACTCCTATTCTCTCATTCATTCTATTTACCCTATTCACTTCCTCTCAATCTATCTTGCTCATTTTCATTCTCATTCTCTCATTCTATCAAACTCTCTTGCACCTTGTCTTTCTACAACAACACTTTGACATTCTTGACACAAGCTTGGGTGTTGCATACTCTTCCTTTCAACACTCCTTTCTTGGTAAAGGGAGGATAAATCTATTTTTCTCATTGCAATATTGTATTTACTTTAAGTAGAATATTAGCATTCTAATGCATCTATTTATCCCTTTAGGTCATCTATTTTTTTTCATTTATCTCTATCTATCTAGATTTTAGTGGAGACCTGTGGGAACACCTACATGAGGATTTGATTGAGGAAAGCCACTAAAACAACCCCAAGCATTTTCTTGTTTCCTTATGTGCAGGTTTTGAAGTCGTGGCATTGTGGAAGGCTTCATTCATGGACCTCTTGTGAGTCTCTTTTCTTCTTTTCCTTTATGTTATTTCCTTTTAATTTTATTTAGTTTATGCTCATTTTCATTATTCTATTTTTTAATTTTTTATTGTGTTATTTAAGCAAATTTTCAAGATTTTAGTTGTTGAATAGTCAGTAGGTTCATTATTGTCTCTATTAGTAAGATTAGTTCTCAATTAGTATGAGACTACAATGCACTGTAGGGATGTTTGCATGCTATGTAGTCATCCTTGACCGAGAGCCTACCAGTTTCTTAAGAGACTTCTGCAACCTACTCTTTTAGTCTGATAAAATTGTCATCCTCTAATTGCACAAATCAAAAAATATAAAACAAACTCCCTTATATCTCTCTATCGCATTCACCTCAGCTTTGATCCTTGAGGTAGTCGAGGAATTTTTTCCCTTTGAGATCGCATCATTTTGGGTGTTGAATTTTCTCCTCTACATTTTGGTGAACCTGACATGAAACTATCCTTACTCTACAACTTTAGGGCATGTACTTAGAAGAAGTATCCAACATCTAGATATGGGTTAAAGAAGATAATTTAGTCCTCCCCGCCAGGGCCCTAATTTTGAGCAGTTCACTACAAGACTATCACCTAGTTATGACCCTCATTTTAATTTCATTCATCCATCAATAGAAGTTCAAGAAAATTCCCAACCAAGTACTCCATCTGAGTCTTCTTCCCCAATAGATCATGAAGCTTCTCTTAGGGTTCCCTTTGAGCAAGTTTAGAACTTAGAAGAGAAAATTAAAGATTTTGAAGACTTTCTAAGCAAAGACAATATATACACTCAAGTTGATCCTCTCGTTTGTGGTCTAATGGATTTGCTTATCTCAAAGCAAAAAGGTCTTGAGTTGCTTTGATGAATAGAAAATAGTAGAAAGTAATGCCCCCTTGTACACTTCAGTCTTGGGTAATCCTTAGGACATTCAATTAGAGGTCACCGGTACATAGTTGTATCTCTCGATGTCAGAAGTGTCCATGCATATGGTAGACACTAGTCCTTTTGTACCCTCTTTCACCACTACTGATAATGAAAATACTATGCCCCTTGATTGTCCTAGAGTTAGAGATAATCACATCCCTTTGGGATACGAGATCCTTGTATCTAGAGCTTGAACCTCTACCACCTCAATCTGTCAAACCTCACCATTCGATCTCATCCTGAATGCTTTGTTACAAAACATGGGATGAATACAACCACAGTTGGCTAACCAGACCAACTTTTCCTCTCAATCCACATTGAAACCATATTATCATCACAGTCCTTTAGCTTGAGCCACCATTCTAAATGTTCCCATACCCCAAGGGGTAGAAATTTTGAAGTTTTATAAGTACAGTAGCAAGGGTGAACCACAAACCCATGTCTTGTCATTCACCTCCATGTGTACTAATTTCTTCTATCATGACTCTTTGTTAGAAAATCTATTCCCATGATCCCTCATGGATGTTGCATTGGAGTGGTTCTACTCACTTATTGATAACTCCATCTTTTACTTTGATCAATTGGTTAATAAATTCTTACAATAGTTCTAGGTGAACATTGGGCTAAAGATCACTTTTACTGATCTCATCCATTATAAGCAGGGGACTCATGAGAAGGTAACTGATTTCATTGCTCGCTATTAGTTCTTGTTTTCTCAAATCTATTATGCCCTATTAGATTTTGATGTTCAAAACACATGTTCATCATGAATCTACTATCAACGTTGAGAGAAAGAGTTCTCTTGATGAAATACCCTTCTTTTTCCCATTTGTGTGATACATTGAGAGAATACTAGTAGATGACGATGTAGTGTGGTGGTTCCTCCTCATCCTCTTATCCTAACAGTTGGTTAGTCATGTCTACTTCTAGGGAGCCTAAAATAAATAAAGAAGTAGCAAGTGTAGTTTCTATTACTATTGAAGAAAACACCATAGGACACAATTGAGTGTTCCCAAACTAATGTTCTTAAAAAGTTACTATAAGATGGTTTAATTACTCTCCTAGAAATTAGATCGATGGCCGATGATAAACCTTATCCTAGCTAGTATGATGCACAAAAGTTTTTTTCAGTACCACCACGTCTCTGGCCATGATACTGAACATTGTGTACATCTTAGGCATATAGTCCAGGACCGCATATATATTAGTACCATCTGGCTCAATGGTAAGAAACAAAACTCATCTATAGCCAAGCTTAACAGCTAACTACAAATCTACATAGATCCCTTTCCTTCTCACTTTTCCAACTTAATAACATTTGCTTCATATTTTGATCCTAGCCCTTCTAAATACGTAAACATGGTCATGTGGAAAATATTCTTGACATAAATATTATAGTACATGACTTTCCCCTTAACATGGAACCTTCTTCACGTTACATCTAAGCTCAAGTCAACAATAAAAATTATGGTCAGTGTTATGGTTGACCCCACTAGTCAGATCAATGCCATTATGAAGGAGACCCTTTTTATCAAAAAATTACATAAGGAAAAGTATGAGGAGTCAAATGCCACACTCCATACTCATGATGGTGTCTTTGTCCCGCCATTGTTTCCATCTCTTTGTTGGTCCTTGTTGGGCCTAAATCTCTTGATGTTCTATCTATTGTAAGTCTTGAATTCGACCTATTCAAGGTTAGACTAGGCATTCCATGGCTAGTCTCGATGAATGTGGTCACTTCAATTATCCACAAATGTTTAAAATTTCCTCATGATGGCGCAATGCACATTATTCAAGATATTGGATATAAACCACTTGTGTTGTGTGGGGAATTCTCTCATTTGCTCTACAAGGCCTACTTCAGGTGCAACAAGATTCATGGAACCTAATGCTATATTTCTACCTTCTTCTCATGCATTTTCATGAAGGTTTCTATGTGTGCGTAGCAACGTACTTTATCCTCTATGCATTCCTCCTCAAAGGTTGTAGACAAGCATGCTCATGCACATGGAACTTATTCTTCTTCTTATGGGACTTTGTAACCTTTGGCAGTGTCTTATGTTCCTTCTACTATTCCTAATTCACAAGAAAAGGAAAGGAACCCTTGTTGAAGAAATCAAAACCACAAGTCTTCCAAATCTCAATCTTGCCCACAATTCCTCCACTTACTTCTAACACAAACAAAGGAAAGGGACATGTGACTAAGAACCCCATCTCTTTCTTCATGCCTCCTATTGTCCCTCCTCAAGAGTCTACTCTTCCATTAGTAACAAATAAGAAGACTACTCTAATGGCACAAGATCCCCTAGAGTCTTCTCTGATTGTTGTTCCTAGAGGTCATAAACATCAAAACCAACTTGGGAGTGAGTGTAAGCGTTGTCTACGAGCATTAGCCCAGGAACGTGAGGCTTTACAATAGATCAAGGAGGACCCTTCTATCTCTACTATGTCTACTTCCATTCCTATTTATTTTTCCATTCCCACGACTATCTCTATCTCTACTTTCATTCCTATCACTTTAATATTTTTCCTAGCTTCTTCAACAAACCCCGATGAATCTTACCCTAAGCAAGTACAAGTGTTCATTGCTAATTCTTTGGAGCCTCCCCTAATCACCTCCTTACCTAATCTTCCTCCCTTCTTTGATCCTACTGACATGCCTTACACAAAGGTGGTGTCTACTATGGATCCTTCTTCTCCTACTTTTTCCTTTAGGACCCCACATCCTCTACTTAAGTGCAAGTTTGAGCACACTCTCGTTTCGAATGGTGATCACAAAAAATATTATTTTTCTTCTTCATCTTGTCTTACTTTGGATTGTACCATTCTTGTGACTAATAGGTCACCTCATTCCCCAGAGTTTTCACTACCCCTCTTCTAGAGGTCAACAATGACTCTCTGGTTTCCCATCCTCCTCATGTTCAATCACTACACTTCACTCCAACAAGAATAAGTGTATGTTTGACTCATTTTAGGACATTCTAACTTTCTCATCTATCTTTTCTAGATCAATGATGTTGATCTCGCAAGAGCTTGTCAATGGAGATATTGAGGCTGCCTCCTCCTTATCCCTTTTTGCAGGAAAGTCAATTTGTACTACCCTTGCTATCCTCCCTCTACAAGTTTTTCCTCCTTCCCCCTATGATGATCTGGATTGGGAACACAACAACTTGTTAGAGGTGTTGGACTATAGAGGTGTTGGACTATAGAGGTGATCTGGATTGGGAACACAACAACTTGTTAGAGGTGTTAGATTAGAGTTGTGTGTTTATTTGTGTTCCCCCGTACTTGTTTATTTATGTTTTTGATCCTACCTAGAGGACCCTTGATACCCTCATAGGTACTCAGATATAGGAGAGAAAATCTATCATAAAACTTCTTCTATTTGTATCATCATTCTTCAATTTGTCATAAATTTTGAATTTTCATGTCAAGAATGATGCAAGCCTTGGGGCATTTAGGCCTCTTCCATGTTGACCTGAATTTTTATTTATCTCCATGTGCTCTTCTTCTCATTCCATTCTATTTGGGGGATGATGAAAGTTCATATAATTTACAATATCGATATATATGCATACATTTATGATCAATTCTAACCCCAAACAATTGGATCCCCCTATGCTCTTGATTTCTTCATCTTTATTTTTTCTTGATGTTGTGGATTCTATGTGTTGTCCCTCACATGACAACATTCAATGGATACATATCACTATGTATATCATGCCACAATATATCTTTATCTTTCTTCTCCTTAGAATGACATGTGCTCCTTTGCATAACACACATCATTCTAAAGGGGGCTATCATATCTGCTTATTCTTATTTTTTGTCTTAAAAAAATGGATGTCTTATGATCTCATTGTCTAGCTTGGAGGAAAACTAACTATACTTGTCTTTTATCTTGATCCCGTCATCTAGCTTGGGAGCAATCTTTTTATCATGGAATCTAGCAGTGCTTGATCCACAAATAACTCCCCTATGAAACTTGTATGTTTCATAGGTTCATGAAATCAAATGTCAAGGCACTGATTTTCAACGCCTTGACACAATTATAAAACTTTCATAATAGACATGTAAGGGCATTGATTTTTAGAGCCCTTACACCTGAGATCACCTCTCTAAGTGTAGGAGCAATGCTCCTACACTTTTGGTAGTTTTTTCCTTAGACTCTTCAAAATTGTTCCATTTTTGCTCCATACCCCATTTCTTCGCTCTCGCATCATTTTTCATGCCTAGTTTCTCATTTCGCACTTGCTCAACATCGTTGCTCACTTCACACATCCCAATGCTACTTTTTTGTCTAATGTTTATTGATTCACCATCTTCGCAATTTCTCTCTAGATCTCGTTAAGGGATCCTCAAGGTGACATCTTTTGATGTAGTTGCTCCTAAATGACAACCAAGAAGCCTCCACCATATTCTAAGGCTAAGGGAAAAATGAAATACAAGTACCAAGGTGTCTATCCACCTACAGTGGTGATTTCAAAGGTGGACGAAGGGTGATCCCACAAAGTTGGTTTACATTTTCTGGGAGATTTTGATTTTTGTTGAAATCACATATTTTTAGAAAATATAATGATTTTAGCCTTAAAAAGTTCCATATAAATCATTTTAATTGAAGAGGGTTTGATCAAACTACCTTAGATTAAACCCCCTTGGATAGAACCCCGCTATTTTTAAACCATACCTAAAACATAGTCTCCTTTACACCTATCAAAATGCTGATAAAATACCACTTTAGATTTATCTTTTGGGGGATCAAATGAATTTATTTAAAATTTATTTTTTGTAAGTATGTAGTCCTTATTATAAGCTTCCCAAAAAGTATAATTTTAAATAAATTTAATTTAATTATTATATTTATTTTTTATTTCTTATGAATGTAGGTTTTTCATCAAAAATCAAGCTCTCTGTTCTGCACATGTGGAAAAATAGAAGATTATCATTTTTTTTTTGAAAATAAGAGTGCACTAGATATTGAAGTCCTTGATCCAACAAAAAAAAAAATTTGAATTTTGATACATACAAAAAAAGTTGTGTTATACGGTCTGCCTATGTCTTAATTGCAATTGGTTTGACTTCAAAACTTGATTAAGGAAAAAATATTCAATAATAAAACACTATGAAACCAATTGGAAGCAATATATATCATAGTTACAAATCTAAATTCAAAAAAAATAGAATTTATCCTTCATTGAAAAAAAGTTATGTTTGATATGGTGAGCGTCACTCCTTTAAAATGGTGTTTACTAAAAAAAACTAGTTTTCAAAGGAGATAAGAAAAGAAGTGCAATCTAATTCCAAATTTTTTGAAAAAAATATGTTTAGAATCTACAGAAAAAATGTTACAAGTCACTAGTTTGAATCAACTTCAAATTCCTCATGGTTTAGCCACTATAGGTGCCTAAAAGTGAGGATTTAGTAAGAAAAAATCAGTTTAGTGTCCAGTTTGGCCAAAAATTGTAAACCAGTATTGTGGGATCACCTTGAAATAAAGAACACCGAGGTTGGTCATCAAGACCTTGTTGATTTTGTAAAAAGGATTGAGTAAAAGGCTCTTGAAGTCTCCCTAAGAGCCATTGTACACAACAATCTACATTTGGTATCCATGTTCCTGACTTCTGCGCACAATACAAAGTTCATCCTCTAAGTTGTATCCCATTACATTAGGGAAAGCGAAAGTGTGATAGATTCCTCTAGACAAGAGATAATGAGACTTAACCCTAATTTCTTTGACATTGTTTTCAAAGTCCCACAAATGGAAAAATACACTAAAATTTCAATGCAACAAGCATAGGAAGTCTATGACCCAGATCCCAATAAGGCTAAGAACTTGATTAATAGTAAGTGGTTGAAACAACCCAGGCATTCTATCTCAAGATGGATGAAGGGACTTCAAAGAAGATGTCAGGTACATAATAAAACTTTTGAGTAGAGTTAAGGGATTACCTAAATCATCTCATTTATAGGAGTGGATGTATGAGTACATTCAAATCATAAGAAGAAAAAAGGCTCATATTGATTGGGGAAAAAAGATTAGTGACGAAATCCATGGACAACTGATAAATGTGCCAACCACTTTGAAGCTCTATATGACTTCTTATCTGGTGTATGTTGCAGTCATGATGAGGCAATTCCTAGGTTTATCTACAAAAGGGAACCGACACTATGTACCCATGTACAAATATTTCTATCAACTAGAGCTAAAGGAAAGCCTTCACCATTTCAGGAGGGTCACCGATGCTTTCTTTGCGCCTCTGCTTTTTAGTTTTGACCCAACTCTTGAGAAGAAAAGAGTATCCGATGATGCCTACAAAGTGGTGAGTAAAGTTGAATGCATATTCTTACAATTTCCAACTTTCACTTACATGAGGGTAGGATGCTACACTGGGTGCCCTTACATGTTGCCCAGATATCCCCTTACATGTTGCCCAGATATCCCTCAGACAAGTGGATACTCATGGAGTTATGTAGACAACTAATTTTAGTTCACAAAGAACGAATGAGGATTCACAAACTGGGATTCAAGTTTCCATTGACGATTGGTAGATATACCACCAAGAGTGTGTAAAAATCCAAATCAGTCTATGAAGAAATGCAGGTAATGACAATAGGGACCTATAGATACAGATTTGAATTTGATTACCAGAATGTAAAAAAGAGGTTGAAGAAGGGTCACAAGCACAAGTACCGCTTTGAGGACATTTGGCTTGATTGCAGAGATGAGGAGGCTATCCGTAAAATGGATTATTACACACTAACCATACAACAGATCAGGGATCTTGCTGTTGCTGGCCTACTAGAGGGTTTCATAGACCTTGGTGACATCATGAAGGCTGCTTACGATGAAAATGAAATTTCCAAAAGACCTTTGCCTGCAATACAATGGTCCAAGAAGGAAATTGTCTCCATCAGAGAGAGGCGTGCTCCAATATTTCCCAACACTATAGAATGGATACACAAGCATGGTTTCCAAATGAAATCCTTCATGATAGAATCAGAAGGAGAGGAATTTGGAGCAGAAGCCAACCAACAATAGGAACTCCGCACGAAAGATAAACATGCAGCTATTCCCACTTCTTCCCAAAGAGGCCCTAGCATTGAGTTCATTATTGGAAAGAAGGATACACAGGCCATCCAAGAAGAAGAGATTACAGAATCTGAACCACCTCGCTCAAAAGGAAAAGTGCCTATTTCCGAAGAAGAAGAAAATTCAAGTGATGAATCTGCTGAAGAAGAAGATTTTGAAGAAGTAGACTCTAATGAGGAAGAAGTTTTCGTAGGAGAACAAGAGTCTGAATATCAAGATGTTGATCAAGAAGGTGATAAACAGGAACTTGAGCATGATGAAGAATAAACTATATCTCCACATAAGAATGTAGTCAAAGATCTTCCCCAAACATCATCGCTCATAACTTCAAATGTTCCTAACACACCTCCTAATCCAAACACTCCTCCACCACCTTTTCCTACATCACCTCTTCCTACATCTACAATACCCATAGTGGACATTTCACAACCCTCTGCAGCATCAACCATACATGATACTCCTCCATCAGTTTCAAATATACAAACGATTGATATTTTGTTGAGCCCTCCATCATCCATTCCCAGCTTGTCATCTCCATCCTATGATATCACTTCATAAGCTGAATTCAATAGGTCCATGAATGAATCCTTGCATGGTCAACTCGGTGTGTAATCTACTCGAGAAATTATGAAAAACACTACCCCAATTGTCACTATACTAGTTATTTATTCAAAAGCAATAGTGACAAAAGAGTTGATAGTCAACCAAAAAGCTCACACTTCCTCTCTTCCCCCTTGGTTGGTATCTCAAGTATCGAAGTGAAAGAAGTAGATGATCTCTCTAGAAGAGCTTGATCTTGAGGAAATAGCCCCTCTAAAAGCCAAGGGGAAGAAAAAGGAAAAATTGCATTCATGGCTTCATATTGACAAGGTTGGTCATAAGTATGCAGAGATTGGTGTACCACCTCAAGAGGAAGGGGATGTAAATATGGAGGACTACATTGCAACAAGAGTCTAGCTTGGCAAGGTCATGAATGAAAGTGCAAAGGTAGATGCACAAGTAACCTTGGATGCACTAGTAGGAAGGCTTGATAAGATGGAGCAAGCCCGTAACATGTACAAACAAAAGGTGAGGCATTATTCCACTGTTTTGAGGAGACTTGCAGGATCTTCAAGTAATGCACAACCTTTGGCAATGATAAGTGTTGACGACCCAATTGTGAAGAAGGCTGAGAAGTTTTCCTCCAAAGGCAAAGTGTTATATGATTTCATTAATGAAATTATAAAACATGGTTCCCAGATTATAATTGCTGCAGATGAAAAAGCTACCCGGATAGCCAAGCTCAAAACAGAGCTTGATAAGGAAGAAAGTGTTCTTTCCCAAGAGTGCAAAGAAATGGAAAAATTCCTATTATTGTGGTCACAAATGAAATAGGCAAAGCTCAACAAATTGGTGGAAGTTGGGGTGATTCCTAACAAGGAGAAATACGTAGAAGTAAGAAAATAACTTAAACATAGTATCCAGGTAATTTAGTCTCTTACAGAAGACCTCCACCAAGTACAAGAAGATGTTGAAGGACATCATGCTATCCTTGAAAACGGGATTAAGGATTTACTAGGACAACTCCTTGAAGAAAACTGTATCTTCCTCCCGACCACTGAACTTTCTGAGATCTTCAAAGAAGCCATCATGAAGCAAGTAGAGAGTGCAAACTTTTCAAAGACCTTTATGCATGTTATTTGTGATACATGACTCACTCTTAACAACCTCAAGATGCATCTTGAAAGTTGCAAAAAGGTTCACTCATCTGCCATGAGATTAATCACTAGAATTCACACCATTGTGGATTACACCGTTGGTCCAGATGAGGCATTTGTATAGGAGACCAAGAAGAAGTGTGAAGACTTCCGCACCCAAAGCAAGGAACCATGAATATTCTTGATCTCCAGTGTTAAACTTTTTTATTCTTCCCTTTATGCATCTTCTAAATAGTTTTTGACATATTAAATGTCTTTTTTGCTAATGTAATTAAACTAAAAATCTGAGATTTAGTTTCACGAAGATGAATTACATTTTGACTTAGTCAAAATTAGGTGAGATTTTCCTAAATTAGCTCACCTAACTAAGTTCCTAATTTTACTCAGCTCATTTCCTAGATTTTCTCTTCCCTCTCTTTTATAAATAGGAGGGATTTCTATTGTAATCTTTACCTTTAGTATTTTGCAACAAAGTGCTACCCTTTTTGAAGCAGATTTGTGAAACTTTGTGTTCATGTTTGCGAATGAAAATCTGATCAATAAAGAAGAGAATTGCATACCAGACTTTGTGTTGGAATCGATAATCTTGTGGATTGATCATGTATTGGTAGTGATTAGTAGATGAGATGTGAAGGGCTTCAAGTAAATTTATGTAAACTTTGTGTTACACTCTTTGTTTGAATTTACATTATGTTTGGATACTATTGTTGAAAGATCTACAAGAATTTGTGCTTGTAATCATTCATGTTGTTCTAGGAATTGTTGTATCTAAGAATACTTTGTGTTTCTAATACAACAAACATTCCAATTCTCACACATCCATCATTGAAAAGCTACAAAACAACTTTGTGCCTTTGTGAGCTTTTCTCTCGTTATTTTATTGTTATTATTATCATACCTGGTATCTCTACACTTTGCTTTGACAAGATAAAGGTATTGGCATTACTGCTTATTTTTAGTTTAAAGTTATTTTGAATAAGAACTATCAATTGTGAAGCATTGTAAAACATCTTCTCTGAAAAAAGAGAGAAGCATGAATGTGACGCACCCCCCCCATTTCGTAAGTGGTGTACATTTTATAAATACTTAATTAGTTTTAACTTAGCTTTTGTTAGCAGTAAGAAGGGTACCTCCCCTTTCTGAGAGGAGAGATTATATCTCACACAACTGTGGTTGAAGTATAGGTTGTGTAATCTATTGAAAATATGATTACATAATTTTCACCCAACAAATCTAACTAGACTTGTCTTTTCTATGACTATCTTGCAATGCAGTTTGCAACAATCACACACATATCTACTTGTTGTATGGTCTCTAGCATAACACAACTTTATAGCCATACTTATCAGCATTACCTTTTATCTGATCAAATTTTATCATGTCTAATTTTTCTTTTTTGCTTAACGTGTTTGTTTGCAGCTAATATGTTTGTGGTGAAATTGTAGTCATCTTTGCATGATAAAACACATGTCCTCTTCATGTCTTGGATCAAATTCTATATCACATATACTAGATCAAAGATTTGCATCCTCTTCATCTTGGGTGTATTCTCTTCAACCAATTTCTCTACTTTAGCTCACATCTATTAGAATGCATATGCTTGCTAAAGTGGGGGAAAAATGTAATGTCAAAAATTGCATCCTATGTAATTTCACATTCCATAACCTCCCCTTTAGAATAATTAAATTCGATAATGCAATAGCCCCTTTACCCAACCTTAATTTTGTCATTAACCCCTTCATTTTCAACTGTTAAGGTGAACTTTTATTGCGGATGATCACACAATGCACAAAATTCTATGTGCTACATGAGCGTCCCAAAAAATTCTTGACTATGTAGCCATTTCGATGTTACACTTCTCGCTTTCCCATGAAGTGTAACGTCTTTGCAACTTATAGGAACGCCGAAAATGTCCTTTTGCATGCCTTTTTTCTTTTTAAACCTCATATTCTTTCATTCATTCTATTCACTCTATTCACTTTCTCTCAATCTATCTTGCTCATTATCATTCTCATTATCTCATTCTATCAAGCTCTCTTGCACCTTGACTTTCTACTCCAACACTTTGGTATTCTTGACACAAGCTTGGACATTGCATACTCTTCCTTTTGGCACTCCTTATTTGCTAAAGGGAGGGTGAATCTATTTTTTCTTATTGTATTATCATATTTACTTTGAGTAGCATATTGGCATTCTAATATGTATATTTATCCTTTTAGTTCATCTATTTTTTTCATCTATCTTTATCTATTTGGTTGTCCGTGGAGGTGCGAACACCTATGTGGGGGTTTGATTGAGGAAAGCCCCCAAAACAACCCCAACCATTTTCTTATTTCCTTACGTGCAGGTTTTGAAGCCATGACATTGCAAGAGGCTTCATTCATGGACCTATTGTGAGTCTCTTTTCTTCTTTTCTATTCTACTATTTCCTTTTAATTTCATTTAGTTTATGCTTGTTATCGTTATTATGTCATTATTCTATTATTTTGTTATTTAAGTGGATTTCTTTGATTTTAGATACTGAATAGTCAACTTAGGTTCATTATTGTCTCTATTAGTAAACTCAATTTTTGGTCTATATGAGACTACAACATGCCATAGGGAATTTTGTGTGTTGCACTATCGTCCTTGGTTGAGAGCCTGCTAGTTTGCTTAGGAGACCTTTGCAACCTACTCTTTCAGTCCCTGAAACTCTCATCCTCTAATTTTGCATAAATCACAAAATATAAAACAAACTCCCTTATCTCTCCATCTCTTTCACCCGAGCTTTGATCCCTAAGATAGTCGAGGAACTTTTTCCCTTCGAAATCACATCAAATTCGGTGTGTTGAATTTCCTCCTCTAAACTAGGTTCTTGGTATCACTATAAGCCCATTTGCATCTCGACTCATTTTTTCTCCTTAATTTTGTCTTCATGTTTTTGTCCAAGTTTTCCCTTCTAACTTCTATTTAAGTCCTTGTGAGGCAGTTTCTTATCAGGCCATCTCTTTCAAGATATTCATGTTGATAGCCAAACTTAACAAGAATTTTCTTGAACTTGTCAATGGAACCCTTAGGGTCAAAATTCTTTTTCTTATCACTATGCACCCCATAGCTTCCAATTATTCTAGCCAATAGGTAACAACCTTCCTTACCTAAGATAGTAAAATATTCTATTATGATCCAAGAAGAAAGAATCTTACCTTCTAATTTTGCTTGAAATGGAACTTATCACATTCATAAATCTGCCATAAAGTCTCCAAGATAGCAATTTTGTCAAACATAAAAGAGGTAGCTTACGAGGAATCACATGGGAGCCACAAATTTTGATTATTCTACATCCATCATGATATAACCAATCAACCCAATTATGGTAAACTTTGGTCTTAATCTCTTCCTGTGAAAACCCAACTTGTTTAAAATAGGAGTGACAAACAAGTCCCCAAAAATATTGTAATTCATAGAAGAGTATAGTGCATGTCCAAATGCATAATTCTCATTTTGATCTATAGGATATACCAAATTGGACCAAGTCTAAAACTAATTGATCTCCCAATGGCTTGCCTTGTTCACAAAAAAAAAGTGTTATAGAATGTGGCATAAAATAAAGTACCACATAAATGTGCATGGATGGTTACTTGTTTTAAATTCCACCATTAGCCGGTGAAAGATCTTTACCATCCATGATCCATAATCAAATAAATTGTTGACATGGGAGTTTCAAATATCTACAACAAGCATCATAATACCAATCTAGTTCTGTTATTTGTATCTTATTCCCAAAATCTAACATAGTGCTTGAAATGTCAACCTAAAAATCCTTCAAATTTGTTGCATCTAATTGTACCAATTCATTCCTCGAAATATGCTCAAGTAGTGCTAGATTTTTGTTAATTCTATTCCTATGATTGAAAACCATTTGACCTTGATCTATGCTTAACTTTGTGATATTTAGTAGGTAACTCATCTAGTTCATTTTTTTAGCCAACATTGGGGTTTAAGTTGAAAACAACTCTAATTATTTCGTTATCAAGTGTGAAGAATAGTGTTTCATCAAAAACCCTATCTTCACTAAACTTTGGGTTTTGCTTGTGAATGTAGCCAAGAAAGTTTTCACATAAGAAATAGTTAGTGATTATAAATTTTGCTAAGTTGAATCTCCAAGGGTTATTCATGGGACTAGGATTGATTGACTTATTAAATAAATATTCAAACAAGTTTGACCCACTATTAATAATTTTAACTTCCATAGATTCAACCAAACTCAGCCACATCTTGAAGATGAATGGTTAAAATCCCTTTTGCTAGTGATTTTGAAATCTTTTGACCACCCCAAAAAAATGGTTCATCAAGCCCTTACATTATAGCCTCTTTGAATATTACAATATTCTAAATTTGAGCTAGGGATTCCTTGTTTTTGTATTATAGATAATGAAAATGGAAATGGAGATGGAAAAGGAAACGGATTCTTTTATAGTCCATGATACTAGGTGATCTATTTTTTGGTCTATAGATGACTTATAGTAATATGAGAGTACCCAGTACTCCATGCAAAAGGTAGCTAATTGTACTATAAATGAGACATAATTACCCTACCCCCTATAGGATTTGAACTTTCAACCTCTCTTTCAAGAGTACAAGTTCTCCACCATATAATACAAGAAAACTATGCTCCAAGAAACACATAATACTTTACCTTTTTAAAAAAACCAAAATTAAAATCTTTAGACTATTAATAAATAAAATTAAAACCTTCATAGAATGACAAGAAACACATGTAACAAAACTTTTTGAAATGCATGTTTCTCTTAACAACCTATTCACTCCTTTCTCCTTATAATTACTACGCCGAGAGGTGTATTACAATGGCATCCACCAAAAAACAATGTATAAGGAAAAACTCTTCAGCTAGAAATTGGCATTCAAATGACATGCAAATCCATATCCACTCTTAAATCTTATCTTCTTATCTTTTGAAAAAAAACTGCAGTCATTATTGTTAACTTCCTAAAATGAATTTAAAAAACATTTTTTTTTTATGAAAGCTGTCAGTTTTGTTCGAGTTTTTGCTTTTTTAATTTTTTAAATATTTTCAATAAAACTTAAATATTATTTTAAATATATTTTAATATTATTTTTGGGAAGATAAATATGAAACGGTAATCTGAAAGCAAAAAAAATGATTACAATTTAAAATAACATTCAATTAAGGTTAAGATTAGAATTTTGATTAGAAAAATTATGATGAAAATAGATGTCTCGACAACGACAACTCTTGATGTATTTTATATATATTAATATTTAATATATATATGCTAGTTTATTCTTTACTTTGATTCAATATTAAAAAAAACTTCTCTAAAATGCATTAAACAACAAAATTCATAACACCCAAGTGATGAATCAATAATTCTCCAATTGTCACAGCCTCTTTGGTGACTAGAGAAATTCATAAGTACCATTTTTCGAGAAATTCCACTCATAATGATGAGCTAGGGCAGTCGAGGTGCTTTTCACCTTTATACGGAGTAGATGGCTTTACACACTAGAAAATGGTGCATTAATGGCTTCTCCTTTATATGCGTTTAAAGCATTTAAATCTAGCCTTTGATTAGAAAAACAAATTGACAGTGATATCGCACTTTGGTGAATGACTACTTTAACTTTGGTTAACACATGCCGACGCAAGGTGCACGTGTGATGCGCTTGGGAAGGCACCATGCTTTGTTCATTCATGTTTGCAAATAGCAACAACTATAGAAGAGGGGGACCCACCATTTGTTTTGTGGATAGGTGGCCACCCTATACATCCAAAAGATACACGTTGAGGATACATGATAAGCAAATCATAGATGGACAAATGAAAATATGCCATGTCATCAAATGGTGCAAACAATTGGGATTACTTGCATCATCTGGGAGTGGGGAATCATCAACTAAGATAACTTACCAATGTGGAGGGGTGTGACAAGGCTGGTTAACCAATAATACAAACAACATAAACCATGATTTAAAAAAGATGGTACTAGACACGAATCACCAAAGTGAGAAGAAATAAAAGCACATTAATGATGAAGGGGCATTAACCAAGACCACACTATTCATTTATAGTCTTTTTTTTGGACTGTTATATATATATAAGGGATCTAGGGACAAACACTCATAGATATACAACTATCATTTATAATAATAAAATGGTCACCATGCTTTCCCCATTGCTAGAAATAATAGATGCCATCTCTCTTTCCTTAGATCTCCATCCCTTCATATGTTTCCTTTGTGTACTTCTTGTGTACTAACCTTGACATTTGAGGGCCCACATAATAGGAGATTAAAGAAAAGTGTATATTGCCTAAATTTCTTTACCGTGTGACTTTATGTTCTAGAACTTTCAAATCTTAGTCAGAGTCCCTTATATTTCTCTCTTTATATTATAAAACGTTTTATCCATTTTTCTTTAATGTAACAAAACAATAAATATAAAATCCTCTTTATAGTGCCCTTTATAAAAAAAATCATATGCATTTACAACATAAAGAATCTTTTTAGTTTCTCCTTTATTCACATTTTATTTCCCTAAAATAAGACTTCTCTTTGAAATTCCTTCATCTCATAGCATTATTTTAAAATTTAAAACATATTGAATTCCATCATTTCTTTTAACTCTATAGAAAAATAATTGAATATGAACAGTCCTTATATCTCCCTTTTCTATGTAAAATTCAAATGATCTTATAAATTTATTATAGTCCCTTTGATTCACATGGTTCTTTTCCCCATTTAAACATTTATATACAAGCAAAAGATTTTAGTGTACATATGAAACAAGATCTACTCTATTTTTTAGTTCCATGCAAGCTTTTGGGGCACACAAATTCCTCTTTCCTTTTAAATTTTTTCATGACAAATTCAAAGCATGGATACAAAATGTTTATTCACAAAATAAAGTATTTATGAAAGTATTGTATTTAGTATAATGTGTATGACTATTTTTTCTTTCATAAACACAATTCTTAGCAAACTATATCTCCTCAATGTTAATGTACTCAAACTTTATGTAATTTCATAAACACACTTGCTTATATATTATCTCATTATTGTGGAGCATGCTACATACCTAATTACCTATGAATATGTGAAGACTTGTAGAAGTAACATTTGGAACAATTTGAAAACAAAGTGATCACCTCTCCAAGAGGGAGAAATTTGAACACACCAATTGCTCTTCAAAGTTAAAATATAATTAGAATTTAAATATCTAATAAAACCTCAACACATAGGCCTTCAAAATTCTTAAATCCTCTTCTATTCCTTTGAGTTGTGATTTTGAGTCATCACAAAAAGTATAACATCACAATCTTGGATTTCTAATGAGTAGATTTGTTGCCTTTTCAAAGAGGTTCGCCTTGAAGTAAAAATAATCTCCAAGTTTTGAAATGAAAGTTGGGACCAATCTACCAATAAAGTCTTCACACACAAGTGTCACATAGAATATCAACACCATCAATAGTCCCTAACAACAATGCTATTTTATTGGATTTTTTTCTTTCAATCACCAATTATAAGGGATGAAATACTATAGCTAGATCTACAGATCATTCCGATCCTAGAAATTAGATATACCTATGATTATTTATCGAGGACAAAAAAATACCAATTGACAATAGTGGGACGACTCTTCTACACTTTGAGATTTTTTGAGCTCAAGAGGATGTTCTTAGATATCTTTTTAGGGAAAATGAAATTTGATTGATTAGATAGTTTAACTGAACCCTATGCACAAAGATGTTCCTAAGATAGGTTGTCACTCCATGTGTTTATAGTGGTTTATCTTGCTTGCAAGCTATAAATCTCTTAATAAGGTAGATTTATGATAGGTGATGATGTAACAACAAATGAAAAAAATATAGTCCTATAGATGAGTCTACTCACAATCATTTACTTTATAAATATCCTTAATATGAACAACATGCACAATCCCCTAGATATGACTCACAAATTGCAGGTTCACAAAAGATGTGATAGAGATTTATAACACTTCATCTATGCACACTGGCATAACATAAATAATAAATAACTTCCCAAAAGTATGTGAATAATTTTCATTTGGTTTAAAAAAATTGGACTAATAACAACTAATCATGATCAATGCCTTATCCATTATAATAGAGTAAGAAAAATGACAACTCAAATAAAAGCCTACATCACTTAAATTCTAAAAGGTTTGATACCACTTGACTTTATATTGCGAAACTCAAACCCTTAAATGAATTTCCAGTCATTAATGACAACTCTAATTTAGTAACCATTACCTACACCAATCATCTCAAATAAGATTACATTACAAGCACAACAAATATGGTGCAAAAGGATATTTCTAACTCCCTAAACAGTTCAATCAAACATTACAGAAAATTTGGCTCTAGGAAAATTCATCGCCAGCAATTCACCAATGGAAAATTCATCGCCAACAATTCACCCCCACGAAAAATTCACCGATGGAAAATTTACCGCCAACAATTCACCCCCACGAAAAATTCACTGCCAAATATTTTTAAATTTTATTTGGCGATGAATTTTCCTTTGGTGAATTTTTATGGCGGTGAATTGCTGGCGGTGAATTTTCCATCAGTGAATTTTCCATGGTGGTGAATTGTTGGCGGTGAATTTTCCATCGATGAATTGCTGACGATGAATTTATCGTATGCCATAAAATTCACATTAATAGATGAAAACTAATGTTATATTAATTTTCTAAGTACACTCAATAATAAGTGCAAAGATAAGAATCATAACAATATTCTATTAATGCTCTCTCAAAATTTCAAATAGACTTTACATCTAATTGAATTTCTAATTATAGAAGAAATGACTAAGATTGGCCTAGAGGCTCAAGGACATGTTTATGACACATAAGAGACCAACCCCTAAAGCTAAAAATATATAATATGTAGATAAATGAGGAACACCTAATCAAACTCTTGCAGACACCTGGCCACATTTTTCCCCTTGAATTGCAACTACATAATGAGCACACAAAATATGCTAATCAAATATTTGAGCTCCTCTCTTTGACCTCAAATACTCTACTTTAACAAAATGACTTGTAATTCTCAATTAAAACATTTACCAATAACAAGTAATAATTTTATCCCCCTTGAACATAAAATATACTAGATTATGAAGTGTAGTTATGACCTTGAGAATTTTTTAAACCCACACATAAAAAAAACCTTATCATAAAAGAAATGTTCCTTTTTTTTATAATGAATCAAACAAAAGAATAATTACAATAGAGAAGGAAACCAAACAACTGCCAATTAGAACTAGAAAAAATAACAATACAACAACCCATAATGTCCAAGAAAAGGACTGAAACAAGACCAACTCCAAAGGAGCATAACCCACTATAAAAGAGGAGAATCAAACTCTTAAATTTGAACATTTTTTGTCATTGTTTTAAACATAGAGTATCATTTTATGGAGTTGTAACAATTGAAATTTGATCCTATCTTGATGATTATTGATCTTCAAAAATTCTTTGGGACCCCTTGTAGTTGTGAGTACAAAAAATAATTTGAAACATAATATCAAAGTAAACCTTAGTATTTCTACTTCTTGATGAACATTATAGCTCAAACAAATAGCCAAGGATCTACTTTTCTATTTGTTAAGAACAATAATCCACCTCATAGAATCAACACCAATATTCTTCTCAAGGACTAAGCTCAAAAGTGTTTCTTTCCAACATAAAACATGATAAAAAATAGCAAGGAGATAATTAAAAATAACATTCCACTTTTTTTTTCCTCACACAATCCCAAAAAATGTGTTTCAAAATTTCATTGTGTTGATAAAATGGGTATTTATTTAGCTAAACCATCATACATCTCAAACTATAATCCACAGGGAGCTTGAAATGTAAAACCTTCCAAGCTAGAATTTGAGCATTAACCTTAGCCTTAGACCGCAAAATTTGAGCACTCAACTTTTTTTGAGCCTTTTCTTGTAATTTGTATTTCAAATTTTGATTCAATCTAGGATTTAAAGGAAAATCGAGTAAGATACTCATATAAAGCTATTTTAAAGGAAAGTAACCAAACTGATTATTAGACAACCACCACCAATCCTATTCCTTGGAGAAATTACATTGCAATGGAGTGAAAAGCTTCATAATAATGTCCATTCAAACCAAATATTTCACAAAATGACAAATCCCTTAAACCCACTGTGTTAATCTAAAGCTGTTCTTAATATTTTGCAAGGAAACCCACTCCAGTGTATTAAAATCCCACAAGTCCCCAAATTGTCACTCCTTTATTAAATAAATAGTAAGCATTTATTTGAAAAGAAACAATAAGAGGTCGACCTTGATATTGGATCAATTTGTTCCACCAAGTAGATGTTGACCCAAAATTGGACCCATGTTGTAGTGAATAATTTTTTCAGTTCAAGAATTTACACACTTGTTGTAAAGCCTTCCATATAGACTATAAAGGAAATGAAGCTTTAATATGAAAGAAATGAGACAACAAAAGTTTATTTAGCCACTTGACATGTTCCCATTTCCTTTTTATTGTGGCTTGGATAATACAATAATAAACCAAGTTTTTCCAAGGCTCTTTTCCATCAATAACTCTAACTATTCATTTCACTACCAAGAAAAACCCCCTAAGTTTTGGGATCCAATAGGCCTAACCAACCTTTAGTTTTAGGTAAGATACAATGTAACCATGAAGTATACTTGAAACCAACATTACTAGTCCAGTTAGACCATAAAAAGTGGCAGACAATTTTAATAAGGTCATCATAACCTCTCTTAAAAGACATCTAATAAGAGGAGTAATACACATGTGATGCTAAAAATATGCAATTCACAACTTGAATCTTTCCAATTAAAGATAATTTATTTTCCTAAGTGAAAAGTTTAATTTCCACTTTATTAAGAAACCACTTCCACATATCTAAAAGGGAAACACCCAACCCAAAGGGGATACCCAAGTAATGTGAAATCTGCCCATGTTTAATTTTTTTCCATTCTTTAGGAATCCAATGAGGAACTAAATCCACTTGCATCGTAAAAAAACCAATTTTTTGATGGGCTAACTTAGAACTAAAAACAAAACAATAAAGATTAAGGAGATCCATATCATTAATGGTCTCCTCTTCATAATTTTGAAGAAAAAAAATGCTATCAACAACAAAATGAGAATTAATCACAACCACATTATTGGGGATGAAAATACCCTTGATCTCAAGTTCATTTAATTGTACTATTGTAGTAGGTAACCAAGTGCATCAACAATGAGAACATAAAGAAAATGTGACAAATGACAACCTTGCTTGATTGAATGTTGTAAAGGGAATGCGTATGACATCTCTTTATTATCAATTGAGCATTGACATCTTTAAACAACATTTGAACATGCTCGCATAACTTGAGATCAAAACTCAATCATTACAACATCTTGAGAATAAAGCTTCATCATATTCTATCACAAGCTTATTGAAATCCAACTTGACAAGAAGAACAATTTGAAGCCAATATTTTACAGATGCAATCTTTCGTATGATTTTTTTTTCTACTTCATGATTTACTTCTATCCTTCACTTGTAATCTAATTAATCTTAATACTTAAAAAATAAAATATCAGTTATTCATCAAATACCTGCAGCCATAACATTTACTTTATTTGGGTTTAAATATTGCATCTCAAAGTGGGTGCTACTTCAACTCAATGGGGAAACACTCTAAACTCTTAGACTCCATTTAATAAAAGCTCTTCACATGATACCTAAGGCCTTAGGCTCAGCTCACTCTAGTAACGTGCACTTACAAAAATTTGGATAAGATATTAAAATTGCATTTCATCATGATAAACCATGTTGGCATTAGTATGAGTGATTGTTTTTTCCTTGTATAAGTATGTGCCTAAGTTGTATGAGTCAATTGGTCCCACCTTATGCTCACACTGATGTTTGAGCTACTCAAATCTACTTGCATGCATATGGGGCCCACACCACATGCAAATGTAGATAAGCTCCTATGTGATGAATTACTTATGTGGCCCCCACCACCTATTCAATGACCCATTGCAACTATGCTATTCCTACACGCAGGTTCCTAATCATCTACTATTTTTTTATGCCCTAAACAACTTTCCAATTGCCTAAGATATCCCTTAGTATTTCAAGAACTAGGTAACCGAATGCTTTCCTACCTTTTTTTAAGAGTATGAAGAATAATCCATATAGCTTTGCTAAAGACTATTGATTAATTTTATTGGTTATTCTTTGTAAAGTTCTTTAATATACATTAGATATTTTGTGACGGATAAGATCATTGTTTGGGGAATAAGAAGAATCATTTTTTATTAATAGCATGATGACAAGCAATAAATTAACATGAATAAGATTGATAGAACAAATAATACTGACTTTGGAATGGATAAGGATTGGGAGAAGTAGGTCAAAAAGTTCAACAATACTTTTTGAGTGCATTTTGATTGTTTTAATTTTTGTCCATCAGAAGAAGATATAGTCTTGGGTAATGAGCTCTATTATTTCCATTTTGTGTTTAGTATGATGTTGATCACTAGATGTCTAATTTAGATACATAGGGATAAGAACAAATATGACAACACTTATTAGTATAGTGGTAGTCTAGGGGAAATAGCATATGAGAAATGTAGCATTTTTAAGTTGGTAAAAGAAGACATTTAAATGGGTAACATTTGAGAAGTGTTTTGTGATTGAGAGGTTGACAGATAAAGTTTTGTAATTGAATGATAGGATAACATCTGTCAAATTTTAAAGTTATCATATGAGATCAATACTATATAGTCTATTTAAGGTGACATTCAAGGGCATGCATTGGGCTATATAAAGAAGTAGTGGATTAGTTCATTTCTCACAACATAGGATGTCAAATTTTTATGGAAGTATCTATTCCACTTTAGTAAAGAGGATTAAATATGGATCAAAGATGATGTTAATTTTGTAATCATCAAATTACGAATCTTAATTCAAGAAAGGATTATGGATTTTTTTAAAGTAATATTACAATTTTTCTTAGCGATTCAATAGAAAACTCTTTTAGAATAATCAATGTAAAGGATTTGGAGGATACATATAGGTCTAGCCTTACTTCAAGACTAAACTAGTCAAGGATGATGTTTTGCAATTGTTGGTCTCTCTAGAGGAAACATGAATGTAGTTGGAAGATTTGTGTCTCCTTGTAAAATAATCAATCTCATCGAGAAAAGATCACTCAAACCACAAGAAAATATTTCTCCTTGTAAAAGAAAGTGATAGCAATTTCCTTCCTTAATTAGAAAAATTGTCTCCATATCCCTACCTATTTCTTTCCACAACACTCTTTCTTTTCTAGAGTTTGTGCAACACAAGGGCTCTCAACCTTTTTAATATTTCAAAAGTAGGAAGTGTTTGTAAATGTAACTATATTTTCTAAAT